>PQWD01007299.1:0-91859 GCA_019425675.1 Leucinodes orbonalis | reverse complement strand
TCGAACTGCGATTTTGTACTCAAATATACTTTAATTTATATTTGTTGGCAAATGTCATACAACTTTAGTGAAATCGATGCATCCCTGTTCTCGCATTTCAAGTGTTAATTCCTAATTTCAACTGCAGTTTTGTGCATCCGCGAAAGTTGAAAGGACTGTGTTGTAAAAGAAAGAAGTGACAATTAGCCAAAATTCCGGCCCTACGCGCAGACGAGAAGGTGCCTACCCGCCGGGGCAGTCAGGCGAAGGAGACATGAACAACAAACGTAAAAATCGCCAAGGGCCGCCGAGGTAAATTAGTTTTATTATTCAACTTTCATGTTTAGTTGACATGTCTTTGTTAGATTCCTTGCAATATTTGGACGTCTTGTCACGTTGACAGCTTTTGAGTGTCGGTAGCGTGGGAGATCAAAGTCGGCGTAAACATGAGAGGCGGATTCGCGAATTTGTTGGGTGTGTAGTAGCGCGATGTCACGCCGCGTGCAGTGCGGCGCGTCGCCCCTAGTCTAGATGTTTGCCCTACTTTAGTCGAGTACTCCGATTATAGACGCGTGCGATCAGCTGATCCCAGTGCCTCATTTATTAACTACGTCCTTATTCACCCTTCCTGGCCATTCTAGCTTCAGTTGCATCTATTTAAGTTGTGTAAGTTGTATTTATAATGTATTAACAATCACTTCCTGATTAGCACTAACACATGTTTTAGTGCCATTTTAAAAATGGTTGTAGACAATAGAAATAAGTTACATTTGTCAACAGTGGCTTTCACCATGTCTTCTAGGAACGAAAGTCTGATGACTATTGGCAAAACTCCAAGGGCCTTAATTAGATTGCTTTCTTTTGGTTAGTTTGTCTGTATTAGTTAAGGATTTTTACTGCCATTGCTAATGAGGCTAATAAATGATCATCTGCATATTAACAGTTGTTTTCATTCCTTTTTAAGTGATCCACGTTACTTTATATTTGTATCTTTGTATTAAATAGAACAAATTATTTTTTTTTCAAACCAAAATATTCACCACAAAGTAGGGTATTATAAGTTTATAATTGCATAGTCTTGAAAAGTTATATGTAACATGTCATTTAAATTGGTGGTTTAGTTAATGTGGTTATGATGTGTATTTAAATATGGCAAAAGTTTGAATCACTTTGATATTATGACTTAATACTGTTATAGTAAAGTATTAAAAACAAATGTTGTATTTCCTTATTCACATAACGGGTGTGTGCGGGGCCACTTTTCTCCCCAAATATATGTAAGATTACCAAGCCCCCATCCCCGCAATGCCCTTAGCCGAGGTTTGAGTCCCGTTCAGGGACGCCCTTAGGCTTGTTGTGTAAATTTTAAGGCTGAGGCCATCTGTGCTCTCCAATTGCCCGGAGAAGCTGTAAAGGCCATCTGCGGCCAACAGTAGTAGCCAGTTCAAAAAATAAATGTGGTATTGATGGGTAACAACCTATAGAGTGTCGGTGGCTCAATGGTGTGGACTTTTGCCCTCCTACCGGAAGGGCTGAGTTTCAAATCCCGCCACGTACCAATGTGTTACCGAATTTCCGGAAATATTTGAACGTTATCCAATGCTCTTATGGTGAAGGAAAACATCGTGAGGAACCTACTCACGCCTGTGAAGAGATTCATTAAGTGTGTAAAGGCGTCCAACCCGCACTGGGCCCGCGTCGGCGACTAAGGCCTCATCAACCTATTGGGTAGGCTGGTGTCCCTTGGTGGGATGTTAATGAGCTGATGATGATGAAGCTAAAGAGCTTCAAGAAGAGAGTGAATTTCTACTTACAAGGATGGCAATGCATTTCTTTGCCCTCTGGTATTAAAACTATATTTGGGCGATGGTGTTATTAACCATCTGATGCGCGGTCCGACGGTGGCTGGTAGAAGTTGGATGCAGGCTTCTCAGGACTGGGATAGTTGACGCTCATTGAGGGAGGCCTATGTTTAGCAGTGGACGATGGTGGGCTGATTGATTGATTGAGCGTTCTGCTCATTGGGCCTCCATTGTATTAAACTTTCCACCTAGTTGTTTACTTTAAGCTTACCAGGCTATAAAAGATTTTGGTTAAAAACATGATTATGAATTAAACTCTTCTGTCCAACCGATGTGATGGCCAGAATTTTGCCCCGGACACTTTGAGTGGGATTGTGTATCTAGTAAGTGTACTGTTTATCTTTGGTCATAACTAAATAATAATTATTGATAATCACAACTTTAGTAGTGATAAATTCCATATTTCATATTAAGAATATGCTAGTTGTGGTAAAGAGCATACATGTCTGTGTTGCTTTCCTATAATGGACTTAAAAGAAATTAGGAACAACTATCAAAACATTCATCCACATAATTCTGAATGTTTTCAAGACCCATCATGTCAGCTGATGCATTCAAATTGTATGGAAAGTGGAAGCATTTTGGAATGTCAAATATATATTCAAGTTATGCCCCACAAAGCTGGTTTGGATAGAATATATCATTTATGGACCCGATATGTAAAATTTTAGTTTTACATATCTATTTTGCATTGTAACCTATTTCTCTTGCAATTTCTGTTGTATCTTGACTGTAAGCACTGTCATATTGTTTATCTGAAGGTATAATAGGGATGATGACAATTTTTTTTTTTCTGTTATTATATCGATTGACCGCATAATAATAAAAACATTGGTAAAAAAATTACTCCGTTAACATTAAAACTCACAGAGATTTTCCAATTCTAAAAACACATTAATGGACTTTCCCAAAAACGCTTCATACAAATGGCTACCTAGTTATGACGTCACGCATCAGTAATTAGTACTCATAGTTTGTGAATTTTGTACTACAACTATATTAAATGCTGCATTTACTAAACGGTTTCATAGCAAAAGTTGCTTTAAATTGTATGTGTTATCCTTTGTTAACATCATCACATCATCATTACAACCTAAAAAGTCCACTGCTGAACGAAGGCCTCCCCTAATGATTTCCACGCGGACCGATCCCTTGCAGTTGACATCCATCTGCTACCTGCCACCTTAACCAGATCATCAGACCATCTGGTGGGGGTCGGCCAACGCTTCGTTTTCCGTTACGCGGACGCCACTCGAGAACCTTTCCGCCCCATCGGCCATCGGTTCTACGCACTATGTGCCCTGCCCACTGCCACTTCAACTTGCTTATCCTGTGGCTATGTCGGTCACTCTAGTTCTCCTACGGATATCCGGATATTGTTAACAAATTTTTGACAATTAATGTACTTTAAAAATGGACTTGCCCATCTAACTTAGAAGACTAATAAAATTCATATAACATGAGTTTTCGAGCTGAGAGTAAGCACATCGTTATATTTAACCCAGATTTGTAATAATATGAAATAGTTCCTACGATTTCAAGACCCAGTCATCATGCCTATTGCCCTTGAAAATATATAATAACAAAAATAGTAAAATAGTTTGTCTATTATTATTATTATTGGTAGTCATTTTAGCTATTGTTTTTGAATTGTTTTACCTTAGCGGATGGTGAAGCTATAGGTTGGGGCAAAAATGGAACAATGGAAAAGAAATTAACATGAAAAGCAAGTTATTAGTTTTTATAGGAAATATCGAATAGACACAGAAACAATTCTATATGTATACCATCACAAAATTTCCAAGGTTTTCACTGTAAAAGCTCAATTTTATTTGTCTCTATATTTAGTCAAGGTTCTGATGCTCGCTTCATTTGAATTTCATGAGAGCTTGTTATAACATAAATTGTATGGATTGATAAAAAATTCTATCTGTCATTTACTATTGCTGGCATTAGATAAAGACAATGTAGGATGCAAATCTTGATAATGGTAACAATGTTTATATGTTCTGATAATCTCACAATAGTCATGATGCGATTGTGCATTTTTGCTAAGGTGACTTTGTTGTGTGTTTATTATTATTTTAGGACAAGGTGTCTTCAAAGATAGCACTTGGAAAATTAAGATGCTTATTGTGTTACTAACCTTTTATAAATGGACCTTGATAGGGTTAGGAAAGACGTATTAAAACACTCATTATGAAATTTGTCAAGATCTCAGACTAGCCACAATTATCAACATAGGGATTCTTTTATTTTAGATTATAAAAATAAAGTGTTAAAAATGTATCATTTGGTAATTTAACAATATGACGAGACAGTGTTGTATTGTCATAGAAAATGAATGGAAATAAGTTAAAATGTCAATAATATCACTATTTTGTACTGGATGTTGCATGACTGTAAAATGTCTAAATATAAACTTTGTACTGAAGAAAGGCCATTCCGCACTGGGCTCATAAGGACAACTAAGGCCTGTACACCCTATATGGTTAGGCTTGTGCCCCTCAGTGGGGACATAAAATGAGATGATGATGATCACATATATCTGGTTAAGGTTGACAATAGAGATGGATGGCTCCTAGAGTTTGTAATGTTTGTCATTACAGAACACCTACCACTGATAGTAGTTAGATAATGTTTTATAGGTGACAGCACCCACTTACTTGTTTTCAACTAACGTTTAAAATAAAAATAGGAGGTTTATAGAAATGCTATAAATATAATCTAAATTTAATTTGATGACTTAAAAGTGTTTTGGGAGGTTTTTTTTTACTTATAAAAAATGGAGATGATATTAAATCAGTTCCCATGATTGGGAAATCTTAATCAACACATCTAAATCATAGTTGTTTTATGTTATGACTAACACAATCATGTTGTCATTTTGTAAGTATTGTAATTAAAAATACCCATCATTATTATAATCACTTTCTAAATAATGTATTATTTATCATTCATAGATGTCACCTTAATGGTATTTGTTGAGTAATTCCTTATTAGCTAAATTAGTATTTATTTTATCACATTAGTAATTTTACAGCTTTTGAATTATTATCATTTACTAATAATAAGACAGATATGTGAATCTTAAACAATCAAACAGCCTTAATATTCTGCTGCTGGATACATAGTTCCCTACACACTTTCTAAAATGATATTTACTAGGTGGTAGATTCAATACTGAGTCGTCTAGGTAGGTCCATAGACCAGATATGGCCTCATGAACAGGAGTGTTTTACGCTTTTGTGTTTCGGACGAGGCATGTAGAGACCTAAACTTCTAAGCAGTGTCGATGGAGAGTAATTACTGCCTACTATCATAATTTCTTTTAAACACTGCATCTGGCATATCACTTACCACCTGCAAGTAAGCAGTTCACTTAACTGGTAACTGTTCACTTAATGACATAAAATAATTGTATGTGTGCTTGCCCCAGGTCGCCGCGTGGGCGGGTGCTACCCGAGGGCGTGTACAACAACGCGCACTTCATGCACGCGTCACCTCGCACGTGGGCGACAACGTGCAGGTGCTCACGCAGTCCGGCAGCCTCTGGGAGGGCGTGTTCAAGACATTCAGCGCCCAGTTCGAGGTCAGTTTTCATTTTTGAGATGTGTTTTTTTAGGTTGTCGTTTTTATGCGACGTGTCGGATTTTTGTGACAGTTGTCGCTTTTATGTGACATGTTGGAATTTTGTCGATTATAATATGTGACGTGTTGGGTATTTGACATGTTCTTTTTCTGTGACATGTGTGATATTTTTAAGTGTCATTATATAAGATCTTCCATATTACGACTATGATTTGAATATATGAAACAAATCCATTTTTTAAAAACATGCATATTATACATAGAAAACACCTAGATCAATACAAACAGACATGTTCATGCACACATATGTTTGTACTGCCCGGGGATCGAAACCGAAACCCTTTGTGTAGTAGCGACGTCTCGACCATTACACCAAATGTTAGTGGATGTTTATTACATAAATCAAAATTGTTACTAAACCTACATGTAGAGTGTATACGAACTCCATGACATCTATTGTAGAGTGCACCGTGATAAGGCCATGGCGACCGGAAACTGGTTCCCGTCCGCACTATCGGGGGCGTAGGCCACATTAACATTGGTCCAATCTATTACTACTGCAGAAGTTGTTGCGGTAACCGATCTAAGCTAATTGCTATTTTAAAAATCATCATCATCATTTCAGCCACATAATGTCCACTGCTGAACATAGGCCTCCCCCAATAACTTCCACGCCGACCTGTCGGAAGCTATCTGCATCCAGCGGCTACCCACAAGCTTCCTTAGGTCATTTGTCCATCTTGTGGGCGGCCGTCCCACGCTGCGCTTGCCGATACGTGGTCTCCATTCGAGAACCTAATTTTAATAATAATGCATACTATTTAATTACCGCGTATAAGAGACATTAGATCTGTAGTCTCGGGTGCAGTGCGGCGTTGATGGAGAATAATAACTGGTTATAAGTTGTTGGTCTACTTCAATGCCGCTCTGTCATGGTCAGGCGTGAACGTCCTGTTCACTTCGTAACATAAAAAAATATCGTTAGAGACGTTTAGTCCACTGTCGGAGTACAGCTTCGCCAAGAGTCATTTTTAAGGGTTTCCCTATCGTGTCATTATTGGTCAATATATAGAAAACTATTATTAACATTTAAAATAATAAAAAAAAAATACAAGTGTTATTTCGTCAGTCAGTTATGTTATCACTTAAAATAGAAAGGTCAGGTGATTGGTGATTATTATTTTACCGGTTTAGTACCATGTATCAATTTCGGCAAAGCACAAGTGTTATAGTTTTTTTTACCTTTGACTACGCCCAGGAATCCAGACACAATAGAAAATCTATTGTCTCTGACGCCTTTAGACGTCATTGGCATTCAAAGGGTTAGTAAAAATTTAAGTGCGTTTGACTGCTACCTCACCTGATGAAAAGTAACGATGCAGCCTTAGGTGTATCACGCAAACTCATATATGCCTATTCACTATTGCCTTGAAAAAAAATATCACTCGAATTTACACAGCGCCATTTAATCCCAAACTATGCATTTAGCCTGTAAGATGGGTACTAAACAACGCATAAACATACTTATATACATTTTTTGTAAATACATACATATTATACATAGAAAACAACTTAATTGTACGTATCGGGAAACACAGATGCAGGAAGGTCATTCCACTGCCTTGCAGTTTGAACGATGAAGGAGGAACCGCACTTTTTTGTGCGAATAGTTGGTATGTCTACAACAAAGGGGTGGAACCTCCTACGGCAAGTTGTCCGATTGAGAAATGGTGCTGGATGAATCGAATTGTGCAATTCCAACGCACACTTTTCGAAATGCAACCTGTAAAAATATATTCTCAACGTAGATTAAAACTAGGTTACCTATGCCTAACCCTAAGCCAAGGTTTAAGTACCGCTCGGGGATGCGCTAAGGGAAGTTGGTTACTACACCACGGGTTCCGTGTTCAGTTCGCGGGCACTATCCTACACCTTCCCATGGCCTGACTCAACCTTCCAGTTATAAAGGCCTAAGCGCAAGCTTACGCTATCACCGCGCGCACTATTTAGTTTACAGCTATGGTCTTAATGTCTTCTTCGAAATGTGGAGTATTTACTTACCCTCTGCTAGGCGTCTGCAGTCCCCGGGCAGTATAAATAAAGTTGAAGCTCCCATACCAGTTTGAAATCCAGAGGCGAATACCACAAATGGCTATCTATCGTGCCGTTCAATTGTTATTAGTGAAACTGCAAACGTAATTTATGACTTGCGTATCATTTTTACCGTTTGTTGTATGGACATGTAATGATAGCGAAGCTGAGTTTGCGATGTTAAGAATTGAGTGAAGGAAGTCGCATTGATTTTACCCGCGGCATACGAGGTTCTCCCGCAGTAGCCTATTTGATTATCAAGGGTGTCAGCTAACTATTAAAATCGCTTCGTAAGGCACGCAGCTCGTGCTACGTGAACTCCGCGCTGCGCGGAACCATTACTTTACTTTATTTGCCTAAAATTAATCGTTAAACAAAAGTAGCGTACGTTTTTCTTATAACATCAGCTATCTGCAAAAAAAGTTCCGTCCAAATCGGTCCAGCCATTACCAGAACCAAATCGTCGTCGTAGTTCGTTCGGGCCAGGTGTCCTACGCTACGCTAGCCCGAAAACGCTAGACAGGTCTCCACTAGAACTCATCTGTTCTTGCATCGGTACTGTGACAAACGTAAGCCAGTACTTCAACTTGATATCACTTGTAAAAAGTGATTCAGCAGATGTCTATTAAAATATGTTTATCTTGAACCGTCGGTTTAACGGGAACTTAAGGCCAAGGTCACAAAACCGGTTGGACCCTCCGAAGGGATGTTTTGATGAGATCAAAATGTGGGGTGTTCACAAAATAGTCATAGGTGTTGAATTGGATGCAATTGAATGAGTGACAACGGGCATGCGTAGTGGATCGAAATGCTCAAGGTCGCTGGTTTAAGTCCCGCTGGCAGATGTTTAGTAAATGTAATATAATTTTACGTACTTTCACGATCTGATCTGGAGGCCACAGGTTCAAATTCCGCAACGTACCAATGTGTTTTCGAATTTTCGATATTACATACATGTACGTTATCCGATGCTCTTACGGTGAAGCTATCCTAACCTACGCGGGTGTATAGGCCTTAGACGTACACGCGGGCTCAGTGCGGATTGGCCGACTTCACGCACAACCTTTGAATCTCTTCGCAGGCATGCGCAGGTTTCCTCACGATGTTTTCCTGCACCGTAAAAAAAGTTATTTGAATGCTATTGAACTGTCTACGAATAAGCCAAAAATAGGCATTGCTCTTTAAAACAGAGAAAAGAAAAAGGAAATTTCTAATTTTAGTTTAACCTTAATGTACATAGCACTCGCGCTTGGCATAGTATCAGGCAAAAACTAGTATGGAATCGATATGTGGATTGATTCAGAGATTCTTGGCCTGGCGTGGTCTGGTACGCCGCGAGACTAGGTAGGAGACTCGATACTGAGTCGTCTAGGTAGATACCACCGCGGTGCCAGATGTCGTCCCGTGAAACAGGAGTGTTGTGCACTTTTGTGTTTCGGGATAAGGGCACTGTATCTAGTGAAATTACCGGGCATAAGAGACCTAAAATCTGTTGTCTCGGGTGACGGGCGCAGTGCGGCATTGATGGGGGATAATAACGGTCTATCAGTTGTTGGTCTCCTTTAATGCCGCTCTGTCATGGTCTGCCGTATCATTTGCCATCGGGTGAGCGTCCGGACCGTCCTGTACACTTAGAACATAGTACCCACGTGGAACTACGGTTTCTGCAGTCTATAATATATGACGACCCATTTGGTGTAATGGTTAAGACGTGGGCTTTTACACAAAGGGGAAAACGATCATTTTTGTGCATGAACACGTTTGTTTGTATTGATCTGGATGTTTTTTATATATAATATGTATGTATGTATTTACAAAAAGTATATAATATTTTTATCCGTTATTTAGTACTTACATTACAATACATAGTTTGGGACTAGATGGCGCTGTGTGGATCTAAGTAGATATCTATTTGTTTTTAAAAGTCATACATATTTTTACTCTCCCATTATAAGGTAATGAAGAGCTAAAAGTGACTAAAAGCAGGATGTCACTCTACATCCCTCAAAATGTGTCCTCTTAAAAAACACGTCAATACCGTTTTGCCGCGAAAGACGGACAAACTGACACACACACACACAACTCACATTTATATTATTAGAATGAATTAGCGAACTGCCAAACGCAAGTTCTTATCTGTCATTGAACCCTTACTATGTTAGAAGACGGCAGTCTCATGTAAATCAGCTGATTGTCCATTGAGGATCTCGTTGCTCGCCAAAGCGCGTCGCCTGCTTATTTTATCGTCGTGTTTTCCAACGCCCAAGATGGAATATTCATAGCTATTTTGCCAGTGGTTCTAAACCATTGGTTATGGATTGCAATAAATGCCATTAATAACTAATAACTTAAGGCAAAGTACAGTGTCTCGTTCGGCATTTGTAGAATAATATTTAGACTTATACTATAGGTACTCGTATTATATTAATTTAAATTTGTGACAAATTCATCAACTATTTTTATCTTAAGGGCAATGAATCATCATATAAAACCTAAATTATTGAAGGTAGGCCTATGTTCAGCGGTGGACATCTATCTAATGGAATGCTAAAAATGACCTTAAGATTTGCGAAGGTTCGCTGGTTGGACGCGCAAACCATATCTTCTCAAAATGGGGAGATTATGTCAAACTGTCTGCGATAGGTAACAGAAAGAAGAGAAATGCTAAAATACCTCATTCTTGTGCACTAATTCCATGCAGATGATAGCAATGTAAACAAAATTAATACGTAAAAGGTTTACAACTCCTAATATCGGGTTTACTCGAGCGTAGCGATCTTGACAGCATCCTCACTGATAGTTACACTATTGTTTGGTACCGGAACTGCTGCAATCTAATAAATATAAGATCCGTATAATACATACCATTTATTTGATCACCCATCCGTTTGCGTCACATCGAACATACATTTTCCTGAAAATGAAACCGAAGATCTACCTTTTACCGGTTCATTGTTCTCCTATGGTGTTGTGGCAACTTAACAAAAATGGCAAAATGTTTTAATGAAGTTATTTATTTCGAATATTAAGATTCATATTACATTGAATTAAAAAATAAACAAAATTAAAATAAAATCTCATCACTACATTACATAAAAATAATAACCTATTTTAAAACATAAAAAAAGTTTCCCTCGATTTCTCTGGTCTCCATCATTAGACCCTGACTTCCTTAAAATGGGACCACCTCTGAAGTATCCTCTTTCCAACAAAAAAAATTATCAAAATCAATTAATAAATGGCGGAGTAATCGCGTCACAAAGATACAAAAAAAAATACGGTCGAGACTCCTCCTTTTTGAAGTCTGTTAAAAAAGCATTTAGTAGACGTTGAGCAAAATGTAGCTAGTTGCAGGAACTGAAATAAAAGATCAATAATAATAGTAGCTTAATTACAAAGAAAGTCAAAACATCAGTAAGAAACACTAGGTCTTACATTAATTGAGATAAACCTGATCGTTAGTTGCAGTAACTGTGATAATACTGATCATGATAGACGACGAGGCACGCTGCCAAATGGGGTGTGACCTTTGTATGTTTGATACTAGTCGATATATCATAAACGCCAATCGAGATCTGCCTTTTCCGCAATGGCTGACTTGGAGTCTTTTGTTCTCAGAACTGCTTACTCGTATATGAATAAAGCTAAAGGAGAAATAGCTTCAAGCTTTTTATTATTTATAAACCGTATGGTATAATGTCTAGACAGCGGCTACTTCACCAAGGTACAAATGTGTGCATGAACATGTCTGTTTTAATTGGTCTGGGTTTTTAAGCCTGTGGTTTTGTGTTGACGTGTTTCTTTCCTTTATACATACTGATCAGCTGAGCTATGCCGGTACCATTTTTTCTATCATGAATAAAATCTTGCTTTTATCCCTGAAAGAAATCTCGAACAAAATTATTACTTATTTATAGAAATGTTCATAAAATTATTTCTTATATTACAAATTCTTGTGAAAATTATTGTGTACTTTTAATTTTACTAACAAAACTTTGGCACGTCCAATTTTCCACTGAATATGTTGGCATTGTACTGAAATTAACATCAAATGTGTTTTTTTTTATGTTATAAGTGTACAGGACGGTCTGGACGCTCACCTGATGGTAAGTGATACGCCAGACCATGACTAAGCGGCATTAAAGGAGACCAACAACTGACAGACAGTTATTATCCTCCATCAATGTCGCACTGCGCCCGTCACCCGAGACAACAGATGTTAGGTCTCTTATACCCGGTAATTTCACTAGCTACAGAGCCCTCATCCCGAAACACAAAAGTGCATAACACTTCTGTTTCACGGGATGATATCTGGCACTGCGGTGGTACCTACCTAGACGACTCAGTATCGAGTCTACCACCTAGTAAATGTGTTACCAGATTCTTGCAAATAAATAATTTATTATTATTATTAACAAATCTCGTTCCATTGTCCACTTTCAGACCCTTGGTCCCAATTATCTCATTATATTCTCATTAGTTTCCACTCGACCTCTAAACGTAGTGCATACTGGGCCCATAGGGGCAATGATACATTTTTTATACAAAAAACAGTTACCTCGTCTATTGGGGCACGTGATGAGCCGTCCTGAAATCATGGAATGACCATTTGTAACGATAATCTATACTAATATTATAAAGCTGAAGAGTTTGTTTGTTTGTTTGAACGCGCTAATCTCAGGAACTACTGGACCGATTTGAAAAATTCTTTCAGTGTTAGATAGCTCATTTATCGAAGAAGGCTATAGGCTATATATCATCACGCTACAAGTAATAGGAGCGGAGCAGCAATGAAGAATGTTACAAAATCCGGGGGGAAATTTTCTTACTTGGAGATTCCGCTGCGTACGCTGCGTAAACGGTTAAAGCTTCGCAAAAGTCATGTATGAGAGTATTGTTACCCTTTTAAAGGTCTACAAAAAAGTCCGCGACAGCATATGTCTATATTTTAAGGTTAGCTTACTATAACATATTTTTTGCTAAAAATCTTTTCTAAATAATGCATCATTTTGCGAAGCTATTTTCATAAATGATATCAATCCTTATCCAAATAAATACATTATTTATCACAAGTATTTCATTTTAAACAAAATTTCCCTTTACATCATTCAATTTAAATGAATATCTTATGAGATATCGCAGTTTTAACTAACCTATATAAACGAAGTGGCGGGTTAAAGAGAGCGTTAGGCCAAAGTAACTATTCCACGCGGACGAAGTCGCACGCAAAAGCTAGTAAGTGATAAAGTTACTGAATGAAGTAATTAATGAGATAATGAATATTGTATGTTTGAATTTTCTGTTTGTGTCCATTCATATAATAGTGAGCAATGAAGTGTTTTATCTATCAATAGTTAAGGTACATTTTATTATCGATAGTTATTTGACTTATGTACTAAAACAGTTTCGCACATATATCACACCATTGTATAATGGCGAAACATGTGTGTATATGTTTATTTACACGTCTAAACGGCTGAAGCATTTTGATAAAATGTTGTATAGACTGACACCTTGGATTAAAATATATGTTATGCCTGTACTATGGGCTATATTTTACTGAGGGAAAATATACTGCGAGCAAAGAAAGTTTCGACATAAGTGCCTGGGATTTTGTTTGACTTTAGCTAGTATATTAACAACTATTTGGTCGGGACTTCAGCTATAACAAGGGTTTCGGATTCGATCCCCGGGCAGTACAATCATATTACAGGCTAAATGCTCAGTTTGGAACTAGATGGCGCTGACTATTTATTTATAGGGCGAGAGAAAAAGGAAAGCGGATATCTCTAAAACAATATCGAATAACAACTAATTTTGGTGACCTGGGTATTACGCGATTTAATCCGTGAAATTATTTATGATTCGATATGTACGAATTGCATCTTCAGGAAATACAATAATAATCAAAAATGTAAAGTAGAGTAGAATATTTATTTTTTATTAAGGGCATAGGTATTGTATAAAAATATTCCTATTGGCCTAGTGAAAGCACTCACGCGAGTATTAATCTGTTAGGATGTTATCTATGTATAATATGTATATATTTACAAAAAATACATGTATGTTTATCAGTTGTTTAGTACCCATATTACAGGCTATATGCTTAGTTTTGGTATAGGTGGCGCTGTGTGAGTGTCTAAGTATATTTTTTTACTTTCTTGAGTTGGTAGTCGTTTATACCCACCGGCTGCACTGGGCCATACTTTTCATAGTCATGCTGTGAATTTCTCTTATTATTTTGTCAATAATATCGTCAATCGACCCTTTAATGATGTCAAAGTCCACAATAACCAACAATTTGTAAATTTGTAGAATTGCTTGACATAATAGCGAGGTTGACATTCAAAATACTTCATTAAAATATTTGAAAATTCATTACAAAGCTAACGAACTTTAATCAGTGAACGTTAGTTAACGACGGCTAATTAGATAAAGTATCGTATTTGATAAATAATACATCACAAGTTTTGCCGTTTTCACTGCGGTCAGCATTTTGTTTGAGTATCATAATGAACTTCCTTAAATGTACTTAGGTATGTCTATCTTTTTTTTAGTATTTTTTTTTATATAGGCGTTACCCAAACGGAGTAGGCATATACAAGAAAAATGTCAACAGTTACTGTGATTTAAGGCGTTCGCCATTTCAGGAGTACCGGAATTTCAGGCGCAAAATGGTAGACTTATGCCCAGCAGTGAACAGCGATATGTAGCAGACAGGTAATACCAACGTTGTAGAGAAAACGTAGCATACAACTTGGGGGTATATTTTTTCCTAATTGACAACTGCTGTTGGCCGCAGATGACCTTTACAGCTTCACCGTGGAATTGCGACAAAATCCGTCGCCATTTAAATTGGCTATTAAACTGCGAAGCATTACCTACCAGCCTACAGCAAAAAGACTTAAGCCCATCTAATCATACAATATTATACTAAAATAAAGTGAGACTACAAAGCGATGTAAACACAGTACACGTCACAATGTCATCGCACCCGTGTCGTCACCGTTCGTAGTCTCCCGGTGCATGCGGATCGATGCAGCCGGTGCACCCACGGCGCATGCTGGCCGAACGCGCCCGACCGCCGGCCGGGACTAGTGATGTGACTGTAAGCAATACTCGATTAGTAATGTGTTTAAACTCGATTAAACTGGAGTCTAAATCCACGTGGATTTACTGGCTGGTGTTTACTCGATATTTAGTCGTCTAGGTAGGTATCGCCGCACTGCCGAATAGCGGAATAGCGTCCTGTGAAATAAGTGTTTTGCACTTTTGTGTTTCGGGATGAGGGCACTCTAGCTAGCTAAAATTACCTGGTAAATGCGATCTGTTGTCACGGGTGTGGGGCGCAGTGCGGTATTGATGGAGAATAATAACTGTCTATCAGTTGTTGGTCTCGATCAATGCCGCTCTGTCTAAGCCACTTGGCATCAGGTGAGCCTCCTGAACGTCATGTACATAAAAAATCATAACGTCATGATGTTTTTCAATTTTTACAACAAGGTTTTATTTAACAATTATTGAACTTTACTCAGAGAGAATTCAACTCGAGTAATATTGAATTCAGCCCAACATCCATTTAGTCGAGTGGTCCATCACTATGACCGCGACGGCTAACTCCGATGGTTTGCCTCCAACAATGTAACTGACGCGTACGACTTAACCATCGATGGGCGGTAACCATGATCGGTGGTCAGTATTACGGTGTCGTGTTGCTCATCCTATTTGTTATTGAGCGAGTGGTCCACTACTTAGGCGTAAGGGTTTGAATTATTTGTTTGTTCAAGTGTTGTCGATGTTGCTTTGTCTTGACGTTGAAGGTTTAGGCTGAGTCCCTGTATGATTTACCCTGAGAGCGTGTATAAAGATTTCTGGGAGTCTTACCTATTTAACCCGCGATAACGCGTTATATTTTATTTTACCAGGTTAATGCTTCGTCTAGGTAGCTATTTATGCCATTACCATATATGGCTGTGAAATCGGGAGTGAGCCGTATTAAGTAGATATCAAATCATCTTTCCAACCTATCGCAATCCATCGGACATAGGTCTCCCCCATTTTGGCCATCCGCATCAACCATCCTCCACCAGTGACCTTTCGCAAGTCGTCTGGCCGGAGGGCGTCCTATATCTATGCTTGCCAAGACGCGGTCTCCACTCCAGAAATTGAAATTAGGGAGTGTTATGCATTTCTCAGCGTCGCAAATAATGCAATGTTACTAGTGAAATTACTGGATATAAGACCTAAAGTGTGTCTATATGCTACTTCTTCCTACGTTTTATTGTGTCTGGTATTATCTGGCGTTTAAGTTAAAAGCTCAGCTTATTCTTGTATTTATTTTAGAAGAACCCTTTGATAACGGTTACAGTAGAAAGCACCTATATATTTTTGTTATGTTTTATTATAATACGTGTCATTGAATTTTTATTTATGGTTTGCTTTTTTAAAACGAGTCAAAACACTTAAACTGCTAAGTATGTAAAAACGACCCTTTCAAGAGTGTACGAGTATGTTTTCAGTCTTCTTTTTTATTTAACTGTCTACACTTAAAATGTTAAAATATGGCAATGGTCGTGTCACTTGTCGCCATTATTTATCGGTGTATAAGTATTTGTAGTAAAAAAATAGTAACTCTTTGTTCGAACCGTAATCGTTTGGCGTCATACCAAATCGGATTTTCACGAAGAAACTACTGATTACTGTCTGTATGGCATGTGTATTTATTTCTGTATATAGCTGTACCCCTCGTCTTTGTCCGTATGTCCAACAAGGTGACATAGACACTTTATGAGCCAGTGAGGTTTTGATGCTACCTCTTGTGAGTGTGTTTGGACCTTTTTTGCAGTGCTAATGGTAAAACCTAACCTTCTGTACCAAACTTATCATATGCCATTCGTCCGGTTTCCCGGATTTATCTATTTGCATGAATGTAATTTATTGGTTTTATGAGCTGATGAAGAAGTTATTGGTTTTAATTACCTGATAAATCTCAATTTAAAGATGATTTTCAAAATATAATAACTACGTAAATAAACTTTTTGCGACTTAACATTTCGCGCACAAGCCGTCTAAATGTATGTAGCGAGTTGGAATTTGAAAGTGAAACATGTTCCCTAAGCGTTGCCGATTTTTAATGCGTTCTGTTTTATGGTTCCAACGATAAGATAACGGGATCCTTGACACCCTTTTTAGGTTTACCTTTTTTATATTAAGATTTCTAAGTATGTCTACAAATTCTCAGCATAAATTACGGTATGCGTTTGTTTTTACTATGTGTCACAACTTTTCGGAACCCAGTTATACTAAATAACTCCAAAACGAAAAATCATACTAAGAAATTTTGTTATTCAATTAAGTCTTTTCAAATCAATCAAATAATTAATTTGTCTAACATAGGTACAGAAGTAAGGTGGAACATAAGTTAAAGTTCTCTATATTTGACCAGAGAAAATAAGTTTAATTTAAATCAAAGACACTTTTAAATCGTCAAATTATGGTTAAGGTTGAATCTACCACACTGGTTCGGGATGGTTCTGCCAGGACTCGTATCGCTACTCCATTTCAAACTGAACTGAATATATCAATGTCATATCTTGTCAATCAACCACTAGGGACTGCCTACTGGGTATTTCTGGGTTAAATTGGACGTTAAGTCAATGGTTTGTAACATTGCTGTTTGTCTTATAAACTTTAAGGTGCAGCGCAGACGCCACACCATTTGTGTTGCTGGTGTCCGAGGGAAATTTACACCGCTTTTTTCTAAACACCAACAGTAGTAAAAAATAATAAATAAAAAATAAAATAAAACATATTTATTTCGGAATAAATTCCATATCGTGTTAGTAACAATTATCTTAAAAAACTATGTTAGTAAACGATGCGAATAATAATTAATCGCAGTGTCCTTGAAAAGCTGGAAGCGAGTCCAGTGCTGCATAATGGCACTGTCTGCGTCCAGCCTCGCCGCCACCGTCTGCAGGAGGCTGTTGGTGCTGCCTCGCACCCGGTACACCAAGGACGCAATGCGTTTTCTAATGATAGCCGAGAGGCTATCGACTTCAGCAGCTGCTAACATCCCCGATGCACTGCAGTGCCGAGTAGTCCTATTTGGCCTTAACTTTCCTTTGCTCTTTAAAACACTTATAATAATTTGTTGTCCATTAAAATCTTCGTTCTGACGTCAGCAATTACCTTCATTCATCAGCTAAAACACCTAAAGTACCTACGTACTTGGCAGATAAATGACGAGTTCCTATTATATTGCAGGTGGTGTTAGAAGTGGCCCACCGTGTGGACCAGGAGGGCGTGGTGGCCGTCGACTCGGTGGTGGAGAAGCTGATCTTTAAGCCGCAGGATGTGGTCTCCATACGGGCTAAGGACTCGGACCTCGAGTACGCGACCCACGACGTACCCTCGTTCCAGACAGACAGCGCGATATCTAGCAAATTTAATGGTGAGCATTGATTTATTATATACTAGCGACCCGCCCCGGCTTCGCACAGATGCAATGCTGATAATAGGCACGCTCTCGTCGCCCCGGCCGGCCGATACCGCCGCAAACCCCTCCACTATTTAATGGCATATTATACATATAAACCTTCTTCTTCAATAAAATCTATCTATTAAAAAAAAGGCATGAAAAAGTTTTAAAGATTTAAGCATACATTCGGATGTAAGGCCAGAAAAGGCGAATTTGTTTTATACTTAGTAGTGATAGATGCAGAATTCTAGGGATGTATGCCTGGTGTCCTGAAAAATAGGAAATTTATTATTATTTATTATTAGAAATTTATTTCTTTAAAACAAAAATAAAACAATAAATAACAATACAGGTTAATCACTAAGGAAATAAGCTGCCGTCCTCTAACTATGGTTTTACATAGTCAGCCTATAACGTTCCACTGTAGGATACAGGCCCTCCTACATATAATAGATATGGCGAGATAGGACCGCGTAGTTTCTAATTAACAGTGCCTTGAACCTAAACTGTAGCGGGTGACAGATATGTCTTGACACTCGAGTTATTTTTATCTCCCGTCTGAAAATATTAAACTCTGTAATGGGTATGCCAACTTCCTTTCTTTGAGAGGTTGTACCAAAATGATAATGTTGTATAGTGTCGACTACTGATTAGGTATTGTTTGTTATCATCTATTTTGTATTCTAAACTACTAATTCTGTATTCTAAACCTACGTGTTCTCATGGGGGTCAAGGTTGCTACAAAAGGGTGAAAAGGTCAGGTGTAAAACGAGTAAATGACTCAAAACGGCCTATGTTCAGTTGTGGACTGCAATGTATTAATATGAACTCTCGGAGTCAGTGGCTCATTGGTGTGTACTGTTCCTGGTGCCTTCCGATCTGGAGGATGCAGGTTCAAAATCCTGCCACGTACCAATTAAGTTTTTTCGGAATTACATGTACTTTAATCCGACGCTCTTACGGTGAAGAAAAACATCCTTTGTGTGAAGCCGGCCAATAAGGCACTGGGCCCGCGTGGACGACTAAAGCCTACGGGAAGGCTCGTGCCCCTCGGTGGGGACAATATGAGCTGATGATGATGAACTTTAATCGCCAGAGAATTTATACATTTCCACTTAATGATTTGACAGTCTTTGATCCTCAGTTTTTTACGTTATATTCTGACATTTCAATATTATAATAAACAAGGTGTTTTGTACGGCGGCGACGTTATATTTGGGGGTTTAATAGGGATTTCTATAGTATACTAGGTCTGGGAATATTGTAGACTCCACTGGATGAAAGAATTTTACGAGTTGGCCCAAATTGTGTAGCTTAATTTTAATATATCATTTAAGTTTAGTAATTAATTAGTAAAACTTTTTTTTATGTACTCACTTATCTAACCTTAATATGTTTGAGGCTGTAAACGTCTCTGCAGGACACAATTGAACTTAAAATAATGAGTGAGCCATATAATTTATACTGGTTATGTGTATTGACGTATGTGAATTGTACATAACATATAGAGAAGCGACAACACAATAAAGGTCGCGCGTATTGAACCCCGCTACATCTTTGACAAATGATTTTGATGAGTGAGCCAACATTTTGTGTTACGATAATTGTTATTCGAGGTAGCTAGTAATGATGATTTTATCATGTTATGGGTGTTGTTAGGCCTAGTCACCCTATACGGGTAGGCTCGTGCTCCTCGGTGGGGACGTTTAATGAGCTGATGATGATGGAATGTTGTATGAATTTATCTTTAGCGTATCGCAGTTCACTTTCGGACATAGGTTTTACCCCCATTTTGGGGCAGATATCCAGGTCCTGCTCATTTCTGTCAGACTACAGTACCCTTTTGCAATTTGTCGGTCAATCGGACCTTTATAATATCCAATACTTTATAGTTGAAATTCGTACAAAAGTAAATTATATATAGAACCCTATAGAACACTGTATGTCAAATGAAGCTACCACATTATAATATATTCCTAGCGTTGATGGCATTTTTGTGTAACACGATCTCTTCTCTCTTTTCTTTTTGTGTAACTGAGTTAATCATGTCAGGGAAGCATGCTTTTAGGTGATACTTTAGTCTAATACTTCTTATATAAACATTTTGTATTTTCTCAAACTGTTACCTGTATTGTGTTCTTATACAAATAAAATAAACATAAAATGACATATAACATTCAATTTTATGGATGTATTTAATACATTTTTAAATTAGAGCTTTAAAGAGTATTTATTGGGGATTGAGGAGTACTTTGTACTTATTTCATCATGAGCTCATTAAACGTCCCCACCGAGGGGCACGAGCCTACCCATATAGGGTGATTAGGCCTTAGTCGTCCACGCGGGCCCAGTGCGGATTGGACGACTTCACACACAACCTTCGAATCTGTTCGCAGGCGTGCATGAAAATTTCCTCACGATGTTTTCCTTCACCGTAAGAGCGTCGGATAACGTACATATATTTTCGAAAATTTCTAAAACACATTGGTACGTGTCGGGATTTGAACCTCAGACCTCCCGGTAGACAGTCCACACTATTGAGCCACCGACGCTCTTACTTGTACTTATTTGGATTAAGACGACTATGGGTAGGGTTTCTCTTCGAGAATTCTCGAACCGAGAATTCCCGGGAAATTTTGCCTTACTCGAGACGAGAAAAAAGTGGTCGAGAAATCGAGAAATTCAATCAAAATATTAAAAACTTGATAACGCGCTTGCGTTCTCGTTGCGACTCTGCCACGCGTCGTGCGAAATTAAATGAAATAATTTGTCCTATTAGAGGAGGGCACCGAAATTTGATATTTCACACGGTCGTTGTAATTATTAACATTTGAGTTCCTCTCAGGAAGACCCAGCTAATTACGTTTCTGAAAAACGTTTCTAATACGTTATAATAGAAAACGAACGTGTTTTCTCCTTGTCTGGAAACTTTGTGACAAAAATACGAAACCGATTGTCAGATGATGCTATAAATGCCCTTGTATTTTTAAAGGCTTATTTTCTTAATGATAACGTGACATCGTGGGTTAGCTTTTGAAGCAGTTTCCGCTTTAAATTGTGATTGTAATTGGTCTTAAGATTTTTAATGATTTATTAGATTTTTATGTTTACTTACGTAAAGAAAAGACTCCATTTACTTATAACAAATATTGAAAAGTTGATACAAAGACTAAACTAAGGAACATGTACCTTACTGTTACTCGTAATTATTAAGCTAGTCTGATTGTTATTTTTTATAAGGAATTAAACTGTCGTTTTATGCTACGTAATTGAAAAGTTTGTAGTACAGACTGAGACTAAAATAAATTATTTAGTATGTAAGGTACTAAGTTTCATTGTGGTGACATGATGACATTGTTTTTAGAAGATATTTTATTTGTTTTTTTTTTTTCAAAGAAAAAGACTATTTAGTATATTTGTTTGTAGAAACTAGAAATAATGATAAGAAGATCTCGCTAGAGTTTTTTCGCTTAATTAAAGTTTTCTATAGTTAAATTAAACTCACATGAAACTAAAAATAAACGTTGGTCATTGATAAATGTTGAATATTGCATAAAAAGTATAGTTTTATTGTTAAATCAAATATGTTTTGAGCTTTTCAATATTTCTCGACAACCCGAGAATTCCCGGGAAATAGTGGTCGAGAATTCTCGTGCTCCGAGAAATAAAAAAGGTCGAGAAATGAGAAACCCTAACTATGGGGGACTATGTGGGAGACCACATAGTAAACACTTTATGCTACTTTTTCAGTTTAGTTTGAACATTGAGGGCAATGATCTGATGAAAAGAAAAGAAAATTTATCTGTGCTTCGGGGATCCAACCGAACCGCTACTACTCACTGGATCAGCTCGCTGTCCTCATTTCAAACGTGCCCAGACTGAATGTAATATGTTGTACCCACAGACATCCGAATATACAATTAGACTGGACGAGCCGCCAAGTTTATAGGCAGTCCCAGTGTCGCAATTTCTTTTCGGTTCTTACCTGTGAAAAGTTATTCTATTACTTGGTAAATTTACTGATTCATTGCGATGATAGCATGTAACAATTGCACAGGATGGCATTTTGGAAAAAAAACGGTAATTTCTTCTAATATTAGTGCGTCTTGACTCGTCTCACAGGGCGTAAACTGGCAGCCAGTGTATGCTTGTTGAGCTTACATTTGTTGCACTAAACTCGGCTTGCCCCATCTCTAGTATTGGGAAATCTGTGGTTGTACCTTTCAGGCAACTTCGGTGTAGCCGAGGAGCGGCAGTTGGAGCCGTGGGACGCGTGCGACGGCGATGCGACCGACTCGCCCTCCGTGAATGGGGACGGCGGCCTCGAGGTACGATGCGTATTCAGGCGAACCATTTGGTGTTGCGGTTCACAGGTCGTCTGCAACACCAAGGGTTCCGGGTTCGATCCCCGGGCACTACAAACATATGTGTGCATGAACATGTCTGTTTGTAATGGTCTGGGTGTTTTATATGTATGATGTCTGATGCTATGTATTTAGAATATATATATAATTATGTTTATCAGTTGTTTAGTACCCATAATACAGGCTTCACGCTTAACTTGGGGCTAGATGACGCTATGTGAATGTCAGTGGATATTCATTTATTTATATAGAAACACCCAGACAACATACATGTTCATACACAAAAACGTTGGTATTGCCCGGGGATCGAACCTGGAAATCTGGAAGACTTCACAGCCATTATACAACATGAGTCCTCCGTTATTCTAGGAATCATTTTATATAACTGAAAGTTGATTGTTGAATTTTTCAATTTAACAAAATTTCACTCAGCTGTTCTTCAATCTTAAATATCAGTTACTAGTGATCGGTCCACGTGGAAATCATTAGGGCAGGCTTTTGTTCAGTAACAATAGATTTTCTATTATGTCTGGAATACCGGCGGTTACCAGGTTGATGTAAATCTTCACAGGACCTGGAGCTGGACCACCGCGCGAACGGCTGGGACGCGAACGACATGTTCCGCAAGAACGAGGAGGTGTACGGTGTGCACAGCACGTACGACCACTCGCTCGCCGGGTACACGCTACCGTTACAGAGGAAGGACACGCAGGATTACAGGTAACGTCACGGGGTTAGCTAGGCTATTCCACGTTTAAGTTGCTACTCGAAACACGAACTAATTGTGGCAAGCAAAGGGTCACTTTTTATTGACCACATATATAAAAACGTCACTCACTCGGGCTCAAGGAAAATAAAGCGTCGTTTATTATTAAGTAGCTACCCAAAACACGAACTATTTGTGGCAAGCAAATGGTCACTTTTTATTGACCTCATATATAAAAACAACCTCACTCGAGCTCACGAAATATCAGCGTCAGGGTTCGATCTCCGGGTCAGGGCACATGCAGAGTGGGTCCAATTACTTTGGACATCGTAGCACAGCGAAATTATCGTATAGTGTGCTTTTACTGTTTTTTTTGTTGTACTTGTGTTTCGATTCGATGTGCAAAAATAATTAATTATTATCCGTATCCGTTCTTTATTACCCATAACACAGGCTTCACGCTTAACTTGGGGCTAGATGGCGCTGTGTGAATGTCATGATATTTATTTATTATTGTGTATATGTGTCCAGAGACTGTTTTGTTCTCTATATTTATAACTTTCTACTGTTCTGTGTGCCAATATAGTTTGTGATCGTTGTTTATCTGTTTTATGTGTGACAATATTCCGTGTATAATATGTATTTCTTTTACGGTTAATAAATTTTTCTTTCTTTCTTCCAGAGAGGCGGAGGCGAAAGCGGAGGAGATAGCGGCGGAGATCGAGTCGGCGCCGGCATACAAGGCGCGCATCGACGCCGAGAACGGTGACGAAGAGGAGCGGTTCGCGGCCGTGATGAGACCCGACGCCGCCGCGCCCGGGAAGTACGTCATACCCAGCAAGAGAAAGAATATGCAGGTAAACACACGGGGCACATACACTAGTTGCTGATCACACACAGTCAAACATAATAAATTGTGTCTATTTCTGTCCAAAAACATATACATAACAAAATTTTTTACATGAGAGCTACATAATTAAAAGAAGTGTAATAAAAGATAATGATTAAAATTTAAATTTGGGATATTAACAAAAATTAAGTAAGAAAAGTGTGTGTGTGTGTGTGTGTGAATGATGTGTGAGGACGTTTGTGTATGCCGTAGACATGGGCGTTATCAGCTCTTTCTGACAACCGCTACCTAACCGTGTTTCGGTTTCAATATCGACATTGATAACCGTTGCCGAATATCGGTATCTGAGTCCGCCGTGTTTCATTGTACCGCAAATTATTAGTTATCTAGGTAGTTAATTGCTGCACTAACTACCTAGATAACATACGCGTTCAACAAAACGTCTTGGTGACTCAGCAAACTGAAAAATATACACGTTTACTAGGTACACTTGATACTGAGTCGTCAAAGTAGGTACCACCGCAGTGCCAGATATCGTACCGTGAAAAAGGAGTGTTATGCACTTTTGCGTTTCGGGATAAGGGCACTGTCTTGCTGGACACACACGTTCAAACATACACGTTAAAGAAAACACCTTGATAACTCTGCAAACGTAATCGTATGCAGGTTTACTGGGTGGAAGACTCGACACTGAGTTGTTTTGGTAGGTACCACCGCAGAGCCAGATATCGTTCAGGGAAATACGAGTGTTTTGCACTTTTATATTTCTGGATGAGGGCATTGTAGCTAGTGAACTATCTATTAGTTGTTTTTTTTTTTCCAATTCCGCTGTGACGTGGTCAGGCGTATCACTTACCATCAGATGAGCATCCTAGCCGTCTTGAACATTACATAAAAATCACAATGAAAGAACTACACCTTTTACTTTGTCACTAACAATACAAGCAATAATTTAGTATTCTCCACCATTCGCAATAAAATACCAAACCTTATTTTTATAAAAACCCCACCTTATTTTGTATGTCGTTACATTGATCACTTTTGTTTATTTGCAATATAGTATTTTTAAATACACTGAATAAATATTAAACTGAACCAATAAATATTAGGTCAATTGATGATAGTGAGCAATGACGTCACATATCAATAATCTCATACAAAATATATGGAAACGTTCCTTTTTGACAGTTCATTAAAAGTGCATCAACGATTAGTGGTGTCAAATACCCAATTGTGTATGTGTTCAGCAGACGGGCAAGCTAGTGAAGCCGATGGGCGCCAACAACGGCGGGTCCCCGGGTGTGGGGGGTATGGGGGGAGTGGCGGGTGGGGGTGGGGGTGCGGGGGGGAGCAAGCCCTTGCCCAAGGAGCCCCGCCCCACGCGACACCACCTCACGCCGCCCGCCGCCGCCGACCGACCCGACAGACACGACCGACCCGACCGACCCGACCGCACCGACAGGAGGCACGACGACACGGTAATACACGATACAGTATGCTTAACGGACAGGTGGATATTGGGTATTATGATTGACGACCCATTTGGTGTTGCGGTTGAGAGGTCGGCCGCAACACCAAGGGTTCCGGGTTCGATCCCGGCCAGTACAAACATTTGTGTGCATGAACATGTCTGTTTGTAATGGTCTGGGTGTTTTCTATGTATAATATCTATGTATTTACAATATATATATATATATATATATATATATGTTTATCCGTTGTTTAATACCCATCACACAGGCTTACCGCTTAACTTGGGGCTAGATGGCGCTGTGTGAATGTCAGTAGATATTTATTTATGATAGATAGGCCCGACAGGACTGACAGGGGCGATCGGACCGACAGGCACGACGACACGGTAATTAACACGATACAATATACTTTACGAAGAGGTGGATATGGATATTATGGTAGATAGCCCGACAGAGCTGACTGGGGCGACCGGACCGACAGACCCGACAGGAGGCACGACGACACGGTAATACACGATACAATCTGCTTGAAGGAGTAACATTACCGGTTATAAGACACCTTAATCTGTCGAGGAGACGGCCACAGGGCAGTGTTGACGAAAAATGATGACTACTTACTGGTATTCATTTTCTCGTTATAATCTTGTCTATATATTAATACAAAGAATTACATTAGATAATACTGAAGAAACTATTAACCATTTGACCGCCGATGAAGCCTTAAAGCGCCAGACAACCTTTTCTATTGTGTCTCGATCCCGGCGTTCAATGGATTTAGCTTTTAAAAGACTAGCATCTGAGCTAGGAAAAGCCTTGTATTACAGCAGGTCTCTCTCGCCGGGTTTTTGGGCCGGACATTTTATGAACATCAACTACGAAACATGTTATTTATTTTTTGCTATATAATACGTATGTTTTCCTGCAGTGCCAAGCCCACACCCTGCCCAAAGACAAAGAGCACAGACCGCCTCGACACCACCTCACGCCGCCAGCGGACCGACCCGATAGAGTGGACCGACGGCAAGACGACATGGTAAGTCACCTACTTCAACCTCTGGACGCGAACGACGCCTTATAGCGTCACAAACAATAAACAAACAAAAAAAATTATAAAGAAGGATAATCCAAGCATTTTTAAATTAAAATAATTAGTTAGAACGACTAAGGGCGCGTTTAAGTATTAAAAACGCATTTTTTTGTATTTTGAAACACTTTAGGACTGAACAATGTCCCAAAAACTAAGAAAAAGGGTTTAAATAATTAAAACCACGGTTTCTAGTAAAAGTATCTGAATGTGTAATTTCAAAGAAAGTAAGCCGAAACCTTATGATAATCAAGAAAAATCTTAACATTGCCAATTATAATATATTAATTAGCGTCATTTAGTATTTGACTTATGAACTAAATTTTGATTTCCTTCTAATATTAAACAAGGACTGAGTGAAAGTGTAAAATTCTGAACCAGAACATAAAAGTGCAAAATACTGGTATTTCACGGGACGATATCTCGCACTGCGGTGGTGGTACCCAGACGGCTCAGCACCGAGTCTACCACCTAGTAAAATCTTTAGAAATAGTTATAATAAAAAAATATACAACTTTGCAGGCAAGTCCAGGCGCTGGAGGTGTGAGCGGCGCTCCTGTGCCTGCTGCCAAGAGCTACGCGGCCCAGGCCGGCGGGTACCACGCGCCCTTCCACCCACACCACCACCACCATCAGCACCCGTCAGTATCCATCATCGAATACGCTACGTGATACACTTGCCACCGGAATTGCTTTTATCTGAGATTTTTTTGTAAATGACTGACAAACGCCCGTGTTCTAGAACAAAAGTCAACGGTGATCTGTACTTAAATTGAGTTAGAACGGTAAATAGCTCCATCCCTTTCTAACTATTTAAGTAAATATCAATGCTTGAATCTTGTTCTTGAATACGGGCCTAAAATGTTCACACTAAAAGATACAAAAACAATTAGCCATTTTCACATTATCATCATTAGCCTGTAATGTCCCAATTCAGGGCACAGGCCTTCTTGTACGACATAGCTACGGGGAGATTGGGCCGTGACCCACCACGCGGGCCGAGCTCATTGTTGGCTGATAACGCCGACCATCCTAAAATTGTAGCCGGGACCCGAAGGTTTAACATGCCATCCGAAGCACGAAATCATCTTTCATCATCATCGTCATAAGCATATAACCTCCTACGGGCACAGTCATTCCCGCACAACATAGCTATGGGTAGATTGGACTGTAACCCATCAAGCGAGTCGCCAAAAACAAAAGTATTTTTAAGGACAGTATTTCTTTGCAGCACAAAATCTTTGCCTACATTGGAGCTAGATGGCGCTGCTAGCATGTCAGTGAATATTTATTTATTTAACGATTTTCTTCTCACCAGCAGCTCATTAAACGTCCTCACCAATGAGCCAACAACACTCCTGTTGTGTTTGTCATTTACCAAAAGGTGTGTTGTGAGCTTCATAGAAAACTTGTTTTATTAATTTCATTTCCATAATTCCAGGGCTGCGAGTGCTGGCAAACTGAACGGAGACCCTCGCCCTCCGCATCCGCGACAAGCTTTTGTTCCCCACCATCACGTAAGCGTTATCATTATGTACCCGATTGTACAGCCAATAAATGTATTCCAGATCATCAAATAACTAACTAGATGCACAGCCACGAAGAAACATGAACCAAACAATTTTCGAATCGCATCACACATACGTATAATTATGATTATATTTTGAACGAAAAATTATTTATTTGAATTTTGACCTTAACGCGTCATAGAAAGAGTACAAAGACAAAAGCACGAACATACAGTAGAACGCCGATTATCCGAACGCCGATTAACCGAATCGCCAATTATCCGAATCGGTCCTAAGCCTCTATTATCGTTGTGAATTTTTACACTTATCTGATCGAGATTTTCAAGTGAGCGTTATTGTACAACTGTGTTTGTTAAACTTAAAAAAATTAATCGATGTGTGACAGTTCGTTTTCCTGTATTACCAGGCTATGTCCGAATATCCGAATTTTCGATTATCCGAATCGACCCCGGTCCCAATTAATTCGGATAATCGGCGTTCTACTGTACTTCTAATGTCACTATGGCATGTAGGAACAACGTGATTGTAATAATAATAATTTATTTATTTCAAATAACAAAGATCCATTTACATCATAATGGGCAGACCTTTCCCGGATTGTGTATTTAGTTAGTTTGTTTATCTAAGATTCTAACACTTATCTAAAGGAAGACTGTGAACATGGCCATGAAGACTATCTACCTATTTGACACAGTAAAGTAATTATGCATATGTTGTATTTCGGACTGTGACACCAGCCTCGTATTCCGAACGTAAAAATAAATGAAAAAGGTTAGGGTGTGTCTTTCAATAAAAAGTAGTGGATAATATTTCTTAGCCCATTGAACGCCGGGAATCCAGACAGTAAAAAATCTTTTGTGTCTGGCATTGGCGGTGAAAAGGGTTAAGAGAAATAATATTTTAATTGTCTCACCACAAATGACAATACTGTTTTCCCCCCACAAATACAATTCACACATTTTTTTCTCACAATAAACATTAAGTGTCATTCGTGAGAAATCTGATATACCTTAAATTTGTGTATTGATATTTTCAATTCTCTATAGTTTGTGGGTTTTCATTAAAGCACTAACTACATTTTCCACCACCCAATGAACATTGAGCGTCACTAAAAACTAATACAAACGTGTTCTAATAAATTGCAGCAACAAGGCGGTGAAGCACACGCGAGACCGCGACCGCACGCGCCCGACAGACGACACGACGAGCTGCAGGTCAGTATATCATTTATTTATCAATAAAAAGATTGCGGGGAGGTTACCGCCATCGCTTGAAACAGTATTGCTACAATCATCATCAGCTCATGAAACGTCCTCACCGAGGGGCACGAGCCTTATTTATCTCGTTATAGCGACCCGCCCATACTTCGCACGGGTGCAATGGTGATATTTGTAATAAGCACGCTCCCGCCTGCCCGGTTGGCCAGTTCCGCCGCGAACGCTACAAACCGCAATTTTTAAACTGTAATATCTTTGAAAATACTCGTTTAAATTATATACTGTAAAGGACCAGAAATTTCTATATTAAATTGAAAATGTATTTAAGGTATTTAATTGGACAAGCATTAATGGTGTATTTGTTAAAATCGCTTCGAAAATTAGCCATTATTTGTCGTAAAAAGGAAATGACAAAATAATGTTATTGTGTGATATCCATAAGAGATAACTATATATCATCACGGAGTTTACTGTAGACCTTTTTGTTTTTAACAA
This sequence comes from Leucinodes orbonalis, assembly GCA_019425675.1. Lineage (NCBI taxonomy): Eukaryota > Metazoa > Arthropoda > Insecta > Lepidoptera > Crambidae > Leucinodes > Leucinodes orbonalis. The sequence goes on along the minus strand of PQWD01007299.1, from coordinate 62,139 downwards.
CACTCAGTACATTATTTTGATAAATCTTGTAGGGTTCAGCCTGCGTTTGCAATGTAAACGGAAAAAAAATTACGACATCACATTAGGAACCTCAAAAATAACAGTGTTTCTCCACTATTCAATGGATGTTATTATACATATAAACCTTCCTCTTGAATCACTCCATCTATTAAAAAAAACGGCATCAAAATTCGTTGTGTAGTTTTAAAGATTTAAGCGCACATAGGGACATGGAGACCTATGCCCAGCAGTGGACTGCGATAGGTTGAAGAGAGAAGGGACATGGGGACAAAACAGCGACTTTGTTTTATACTATGTAGTGAAGTGTTCACGTGTTCAATACATGATAACGTTTTAAAGGATCGTGTGTTGTGTTCCAGGAGTTGCGCAAGTTCGGGCAGGAGTTCAAATTAGCGGCCGGCGCCCCCCGGGAGCCCGCGCCCGCCCTGCCGCCGGTAACCATCCCGCCCGGGACATACACACGCATACGGAACGAGACACACTCTCAACAAATGACGACCCATTAGGTGTTGCGGTTGGGAGGTCGGCCGCAACACCAAGGGTTCCGGGTTCGATCCCCGGCCAGTACAAACATTTGTGTGCATGAACATGTCTGTTTGTAATGGTCTGGGTGTTTTCTATGTATAATATATGTATTTACAAAAAAAATGTATATATGTATGTTTATCCGTTGTTTAGTACCCATAATACAGGCTTAACGCTTAACTTGGGGCTAGATGGCGCTGTGTGAATGTCAGTGGATATTTATTTATTATTATTATTAACAATATCACTAAGCTCTATACAAATTAGCAAAAAGTTATTTATTACTTGCTTACAACTAGTACACGAAGCCTCCGTGTGCCAGCAGGCACAAATGAGTGTCAATATACTACCAGTTTTTGTATGGATATGACGAAGGCTATCTGTTAATAGAGTAGATAAAAAAAAACTTAAAAGAACATGGCTTTCGTAGTAAAATGGTGCAAAAGCAGAATTGGAAAAAAGAAATAAATAGATTTCGTAATTAAATGAACAATTCGATTGCATATTTATAGTTTAAAACATTAAAATAAATTTACCAGAAGTATCAGAGAATTATTTGCCAAAATGACATAAATGGCGTGCACGTGCAGGTTCAAATCCCGTCACGTACGTCGTCACACGTCTTCGGATATGTACGTTATCCGACGCTCTTACGGTGAAGGAAAACACCGTGAGGAAATCAGCGCACGCGAAGAGATTCAAAGGTTGTGCGTGAAGTCGTCCAATCCGCACTGGTCTCGCGTGGATGACTAAGGCCTATACACCCTTAACGGGTAGGCTGGTGTCACTCAGTGGGGACGTTTAAAGAACTGATGTTTTTCTCCGTATTTTTAAAGTTTGATATGTCAGGGGAGCTTTTTACTACCACATAACATTTTAGGCAAAACATTTTTTGCAACCTTAAGTCGTCAATTTGTACCCATAATTGTACAAATTGACGACTCAAGGTTGCAAAAAATAATTTATAATAAACAAATTAAGTAAAGCTTAGTAATTCATGTAAAATTTTTCGTTACAGTTATAATTAAAACGTTTCATAAAAGGTCATTCGCAATTGAGCGAGCTATGCTCGGGGTCTCTCTTGAGAATAAGATCAGAAATGATTTATTCCGAAAGAGAACTAAAGTTACCGACATAGCCCGCCGGACCAGCGACTTGAAGTGGCAGTGGGCTGGTCACGTATGTCGCAGAAACTCGGGCCGTTGGAGCAGACGAGTTCTGGAGTGGAGACCGTGTCTCGGCAAGCGTAGCGTAGGACGCCCTCCGGCCCGATGGACCGACGACTTGGGAAAGGTCGCTGGTGGAGGCTGGATGAGGAAAGCGGAGGACCGGGATATCTGGCGCAAAATGGGGGAGACCTATGTCCAGCAGTGGACTGCGATAGGTTGAATAGACTTCAAAAGATCATGACGATGAATATTATATGTAGTTTTGGTTGTGTAACAGGCTGCGAGTGCGACCGTAAGCGCCGCCCCCCCGGCCCCCGAGCCCGACCACAAGCCTAGACACCAGCCACACCACCACGAAGCCCCACCACCACCGCCACCACATAAGGTATGCCTTTCACCAGTTTACCTCTTTTAAGGAAAAAAGAAATGTTTTTTTGTCTGTCTGCGATAAGTATTTTAACGTACTTATAGAGGAGAAAAAGTAGTAGTGCGATTGAGAAGAAATACACTTTTTTAGTTCCACTGTTATTTCTCTGTGCTTTAGTATTTCTCGTATTGTATGATTCAGCCATCTAGCCCCGTATTAACCTTTTAAAAAATAAAATCACAATAGAAAATATATTGTTTTCGTTAGATATAACTGTAAACGACGGTTAAAGGGTAAGGCAAGGAGCTTGAGTACTAAATAACTGATAAAAATACTTAAATACCTATTCGGTGTAATTGGTTAAGTTGTCGCCTCTTACACCAAAGATCCCGGGTTCAATTATTGGGCAGAACAAATATTTGTGTGCATGAACATGGTGTTTGTGTGTTGGTCTGGGTGTTTTTAGTACATGTATGTATTTACAAAAATAAAATATAAGTATGTTCATCCGTTGTTTAATACTTATATTACAAGCTAATGCTTAGTTTTGGATTAGATGGTGCTGGATATTTATTTATTTAATTTGTAATTATTTACGTAATTTAGTTATTTATTTTTTCTGTTTCATTAACCTTTTGACCGCCAACGTCGTCTGTGATTGTCATGTAATCACTTCCGTGCTTTAAACACCACACCAACGGCATCCATACGTGTTGAAAAACGATTAGTGGTTACTATATTTTGCGTAGGTATTTTTATTTATTTTGTTCCATGGCGTCCAGGGCACGGCAGCGCGTTTGTAGCGTGCCGTTCAGAAGGTGAATGGTGTATTGTGGTATATGATTATTGTAATGATTGTATAGTGTGTGGAGCCGGCGGTGGCGGTGGCGGTGGGCGGCGGTGGCGGAGGCGGCGCCGGTGGAGCGGTCGCCGTCGCCGCCGGCCGCGGGCCCGGTGGTCCGCCACTCCACGCTCAACCCCAACGCCAAGGAGTTCAACCCCGCCGCCAAGACCTTCACGCCGCGCAGCCCCACCACGCCCAGCCCCACCAGGTCACACGCACACTTTTACTAACGCTTTTTCTTTTACATTCAATATTCAGTTGACGGTTTCATCATCATCAGCTCATTAAACGTCCCCACCGAGGGGCACGAGCCTACCCGTATAGGGTGATTAGGCCTTAGTCGTCCACGCGGGCCCAGTGCGGATTGGACGACTTCACACACAACCTTCGAATCTCTTCGCAGGCGTGCATGAAGGTTTCCTCACGATGTTTTCCTTCACCGTAAGAGCGTCGGATAACGTACATATATTTTTCGAAAATTCGAAAATACATTGGTACGTGTCGGGATATGAACCTCAGCCCTCCTGGTAGGAAGGCGACAGTCCACACCACTGAGCCACCGACGCTCTATTGACGGTTGAAGTTGACGGTTTATTCCGTTATATTTAGTACGTTGAAATGCTACATGAACACGTAATAGGTCACACGATTCTACAACTACCAATTAATTAATGTTTTGTGGGGTTTTTTTTTTGTAACTGGAACCATGCCCGTCTAGCAAAGGTTATATATTCACTAATGTTTTTTTGTTTTTCTCATGTTCAACGAAATGTATATTTTGTTTTGAGAAATAAATTCTTAAACCGAATCGATATTCGTGTTTTATAACTCTTTAACCGCTACGGTTGCATTTATAGTGGAATCAGTATCAGCTGAACTTTTCCTGAGCGATACGACCTTGGTGTTAAAAAAAAGCGTATTCCCATTTATAGGGAAGGCAACGCATTTCGATGCTTTGGTATTGCAAATGTACATGGGGAGTGGTGTCATTTACCATGAGATGAGCCGTTTGCTCGTTTGTCTGCTATAGTATAAAAAATTAAGCAGATACAATCAATACAAACTCATTTGTATGGATTGGTGGGATTTGACGGCTATCATCCTAAGATAGCCAGGACAGATGATTTTAAAGTGCCTTCCGAAGTACGGAATGCAGATGATGAAAAAAAATATTCCGAATATGAAAAGAATGATTCTGAAATATATTTTTTTTCCGATTGATTAGTGATTAAGCTTGCGATGTACTAACTTAACTGCAAAAAATCACATAATTATTATTTTTTTTATTATTATTAATATAGTCAAAGCTTACTTCGCAGGTAAAGTCAAGTACAAATGCATTTTGTAAACTGCGCATCGTCTTCACAAAGTTCAGAGCGGCCAAAAATGTTGGCGAGACCTATATGTGTATATTTGTTGAGTTATGTATGTGTACGTTTGTGTAACAATGTATGTGTATTGTGTGTAGGCCGCACACGCCGGGCACGCCGGTGGGCGGCGCGCTCGGGCTCGGCGTGTCCTACCTGCCCGCCCCACACCCGCCGCCACACCACATGGTAACCACCACACCCACTAACACACACGGCAGACCCACACCATCACACACCGATGGTCATAGATATACCACCACACACCGATGGCTAGAGCTAAACCAACACACAGACGGCTAACACCACACACACGGCTACGACTACACCATCACCATATGGCTAGGGCCACCACCACTAAGGGCTACATCACCAACACAGATGGCTAGAGATTTACCACCATCACACCGATGGCTACGACTACACCATCACCACACCAATGGCTAGGGCCACCACCACATACACGGCTACGACCACACCAGCACAACATATGGCTAGGGCCACCAACACACAGATGGCTACGGCTACACCATAACCACAGAAGCAAGGGCTACACCAACTCACAGACGCCTATGGCCACGCCACCATCACACGGACGGCTAGAACTAAAACACCACATCAATGACTGGGGCCACCAACACAGACGGCTAGGGCTAAACCACCACTACACAGACAGCTAGAACCACACCAGATGGCTACGGCAAGGGCTACACCACTACCACGCAGACAGCTAGGGCTACAGCAGATCGCTTCAACCGTTGAGACGTAACAAACATACACACTTATATGATCATGTATAAATGATTTAAAAAAAAAAGATTTTTGTTAAATTTAAAGTGACACTAAACTAGTGGTAGCTTCATCACACATTCATACAAAAACTATTCAGATCAGACTTCAATTCAATATTGTTTTTTCGACTTAGCTGATAAGTGATGATGTAATTGTGTTGTCCAGGTGGCTGCGGTCCCGGCGGTGCCCGCATACGCGATGGTGGCGCAGCAACCACCAGCGTATCTACCCCACCCCCATCCAGCTGTGAGTACCATCACTGTTTACCATTTTATTGTATGTCTACAACTTTTACCTGGGGAGGTCATATGTTAACCCTTTGACCGCCAAGACGCTTTAAGACGTCTTAAATAGATTGTGTTGTGTCTGGATTCCCGGTGTTCAATGGGTTGGACAGGCGTACAATGGGACAAATAGTACAATGATTTCATTCTCTTTGTAATATTAACTCTACAAGGCACCTAGTTTCATATATGAAACACCCAAGTAACATCGTTATAGCCATAAAACTATCGGTATTGACTTCTCTTGATATGTTATAGAAGCTACTGATATATGGTAATGTTTAGTAATAGTTTACGAATCATTACGGAATGACGTTGTGCGCAGCTTTGATGTAGCGCACTTCGAGTGTAACTGCAAGCAAAAATTCTGTATTTGTTAAAATAATAAAAAAAATTTAGCAGTTAGGACTCGAAAAATGTATACTGTGTATAACGAAGTACATATTTTGCAGAGATGTTTTTGTATATTATTAATATTAAGCATATTAGTGAATTATATTGTTATGCATATTCTACATACGGTATATTTAGTGTTGTCTGTTTTACATACAGGTACTAATAATAACTTGTCCAACAAAAACTTAACTTTTCTTTAAGATTATGTCGCTTAGCCTTTTGACCGCCAATGTTGTCTCTACTATAAATTTGAGCTTGTCATGTATATTTATTGGTTTTTAATTAAATAAATAATATTTGAATTGATTCTTGACAAGCACTTGCGTGCCCTGTATGCCAACGTCATCAAAAACGGATTCTTAAAAATGTGAAATAAACGTGTTGAAAAACGATTAGTGGTTACTATATTTTTCGTAAGTAGTTTTATTTATCTTGTGCATTGGCGTCCAGGGCACGGCAATGCGTTTATAGCGTGGCGTTCAAAAGGTTAAAAGACTTTATGATTGGGTGAAATTTTAATATTCTTATTGGGAGTGAAGATGACAGGACTTCTGAAGCTGAAAGACGAAGACATTGGTAAAGTTCAGTCTATAGAGGCATCAGTGTTCGTCTTCAGCCATCGCCAGCCAGAAACACCAAACCTGGGCTACTCTGAAGCCATTCATTCCTGATGTGCTACTATACTAAACCTAGCACATCAGGAATGGAGGACATCATGGTAAATAACAGGTATCATCACGCAGTCTCGTCACAAATGTGTAACAGCACCCGATGAAACAAAGAGAAGATTTGTGTTCGAGGACAAATAGAAACAACAAGAAGATACTGCAAGAGACAGAAGAAAGAAACACAAGTATTATCAGCGTATAGGTGGCGAGGACCTACTTGATTTGTTTTCCTACTTCATTATCATCATCAGCTTATTAAACCTCACGATGTTTTCCTTCAACGGAAGAGCGTTTCCTGCTTGATTCTAAAATAAATATCAAGATTAGAAATAAGTTCTGGTTGTTGTGCAGAAGAGGCGCGAAGTAGATAACATACATACATTACGTGAAAATTGAAGTGGAGAAATGTTTATGCATATATCGGGCTATCGGTAAACAAAGAGAGGTACAAATAACGATACAAATGTCTTGATTGCATTCTTTCCATGCGAGATGTATGTGTATATTACCTTTAATAAATTGCTTTAGACCTTTTCATCAATTAGAAAAACAAATTCTTTTTTTTTGTTATATGATTTTGTTTATTATAAATTGCAATATTAAAAAAGTGAAATGTATGTTCTTTGATTAAAATAATGAATCAATAAATGAAAATTAAACAACCGGAAATTAATGTTAAGGCTTGGTGTACTGTATGTGGAGCTAAAAGAAAACGTCGAATTCTCCGTAAAATATTATTTAATCTTTATTTTAAAGAGTTTTACTTGTTTTCTGGCTAATTAAAACCTGTGTATTTTTATACCGTACTAATAAATTTAGCCTTGTAGAGTTAAGCCCGGAACACAGTACTAATTAATTACAAAGGAAAAACGTTATCTTATAAACGTCAAAAATTGTGTACTGATGTTGTCATTGGCGTTTTAAGGGTTAACCTTTGACTTGCGGTCACAAAGCAATTTTATTGTGTTGCGTTCACCATGCATATCAGCGTAGTATTATTTAGGTGGTAGTATTAATGTAAAATGTTAGTTACGAATTTTTCTGGTGGAGCGTGACTACACTTGTCTATACACAAGTGTTCCTGAAATAGTTACTCGCTTTACTGGCTACCGAATTGGTATATTCGATGATTGGTATGCACAGTTATCCCCTTTAGAACTATAGACTGTTCAGTTATTATATTCTATTCGATGGTTCTGTTTGTGTGCATTAAACCCCCATTTTGGGGTATCGAATGTAATATACTCGATGGTTCAGTATGCACAAATTTACCCCACTTTCGGGGTATCGAGTGCAATAGCCGGTATGTATGCACACGGCTAACGTGTGGTGTGAGCCAGATGGAGATCGGCTGCGAGTGTCGCCAGTACGCGCCGCCCGTTTTCCTGGTGCCTGACAAGCGGGACCGGCCCGAACACGTGAGCCTGTGGCCCGGTGTCGTATGATAATGTACCGTTACAGTCGCGTCCATAAACTAGAATGCCTGATAGAGGGAGGTTTAGAAACATAAGTGAATATAAATTCATAAACCCACATTGATATGTTGACTAGGTTCAAATATATAACACTTATTACAACATTTGTCACAAGTTCTCAAAATATCATTTTGAATATATTATCTAAATATCAAATTAATGTATTTTTAAATTAAAATATATTTGCTGACTTGTCGTACATTATACGCAGTCGGTTGGATTTAACTTTTCAGATTTAGAAAACATGATTATAAATGTTAGTCATATTAAAATACTATTAAAAAAGTATTTGTGAAAAGTTGAGTGAACTCAAATAATTATTTATTAACTTTTTGCGTTTACTTAATCAGGTGGTTAGTAGTTGGAGATAACGGCATTCTAGTCAAAGGACAATTTCGCGATCATTTGTCACAGTAACGTGGTAAAACATGTATGATGTATATTCTTAATTGCCTTTGAAATATTTGAACCGTATCATAAGTCGTACTAGCCAAAGTTGGTTTCGAAATACTGAAACTGGGTAGCTAGACAAATTGTTAAGTAATTTTATACAACATGAAGGCTAAACTAATATATTAAAAATCATTTATAAATTCGTACATCTAATAGCCGAGTTAAAAGGAGTGCCTTTGACAACTTTTATGTTTTTAACTATTTTGTATGGATCCGTTGTAGTTGTTTTTTCAATACTTCCGCGTTTATTAATAAATAGTATTACAGTGACAAATAACTTAAATGAAGCATTATCATACGGCACACGGTCAATAAAGCGTGCAGTGTGTACAGCGTGAACGGTGTGACGTTTGACGCTTTCCTTGCCTGCGAAAGTCGCCGCTAGGTGGCGCTACTAACACCTATTTTTAATCTTTAACCCACAGAAATGTTTGATACTTTTGTTTTGCTGAAGCTCTTAGGATAACTATGGATTTAGGATTGTTATTGGTAAGAACCTACCGAGATGGGTACTGTTAAAAATCGGTGGATGTCGTTAGGGAGGGCCTTAGTTCAGGACCTTATTCCAAGACGTAAGGCTGCCAGAGTAATGCTTGCCGTGAATATTCTGCACGAATATTGGAATGAACATCAAGAAGTTTCATCAATAAAGAGTACATTATAAATGTATGAAGTCATGAATTTGATATAAAAAGATGGAATTTTATGTGAACTTTATTGATATGTTTTAGGCCATAAGATTAATGTAGAACATATATTATTTGAAATACTTTGTCTTTTACATTGGACTCGATCAAAAATATTTCTAGATCTTAAATGGGACATGGGTGATTTTTACACTAATACTTGTGTTTTTGTGTGTTTTATAATTAATATGGTTTGGAGTGAGTTTTGAAGGTTTAATATACTAAAACATGTTCAGTTTAACACGATAGTTTTTAAGTCTCTTTAATTAAATGTCTGCGGAGAGTATTTTTTTTAACAGTATTCTTTGTGAATACACGTACAAATGCTGTCGCGATACTTTTTGTAGAAAATTAGGACTTTGTGCTCAAGAAGTAATATAGCATCCCAGTCGACACTAGCCATGCACTACACTGTAGGATTAGGCCCTCCCTTCTCGAATCGCGTCTTTGAATGGTGGCGAGCCGTCCCCCACGCTGATACAGAGTTAGAAGGCGTCCTGTACCTCATCCATGCACCACGGACTGGTGAATGTTGGCTTGAGTACCACAAGATGTAGGAAACCCAAACATCCCCTTATATCTCACACCACATGATATCGTCTTTTACATATATACATAGCTTCACAAGTGTATCTGTATAAGGTATAAACAGGAACTGTAGGCAAAAAACGGAGGACCAGGATATGTGGTGCAAAAAGGGGGAGGCCTATATCCAGCAGAAGACTGCAAGACGCCAAGTCTTCGACTCTTTTACCTATCAATAAACCATGCACGTGACGTGACAGGCGTTAACCTCGGCACTGCTTATAAGTTGTTATAATAGGTGAACTTATAAAATACCACTACATGGGCCAATTACTTGGTGGAAGTGGTGGGTCGCTCGGAATTATGTTAACTAGGTGGTAGACTCGGTACTGAGTAGCCTAGAGTTTGTTCTGATGTTGACATATTAGGCTGCATTGCTCCAATGATAATAGGCTATTTTACCAAATTTTGGAAAGTTGCTTAATGTAATCCTTATGTCTAAATAAACAACTTTGCAATTTATCATATTTTTTTTACCAACTATAAATGCTGTGAAAATACATTTAAATTTAAAACTTCTTGTCTTGTCGAAATAGTGGTCGAACTTAAAATGAAAAGTCACACGTGCTATTCTAATATTATTACTATTGTAAAAATGAGTAATTATCATTGGTGCGTGTACATTCATGCAAAAATAATAATAAAATGACACCGGAAAAGTTATGAATTCAAGTGCGGATTGACATTAATATGAGAAGTACTTGGTTAAAACTAGCGAGACTACTTTTGTGAACATCACTTTGACGTAAGTGTTACATTAAAAAATTAGTAATATGTTGAATATTATGATTTATACTAGGTTAAATAAATGTATGGAGAAAAATCTGTACACGAGATTTGATGTTTATATCCGAATGACGTCACAACATGGCGGTCGAAGTGTTGCGCTTAAAAATGCAGATTAAAAAATTGAAAATCTTTGGTGTAGATTTAAAAATTATTTATATAACTTTATGAACTAAATCAAACATTTTCTGATTGCTTATTACATAAGCTAACTAAATAGTACATTATATATTTTCCTGAATGGAGTAAAATACCCTATTATACATTAGTAGATTTAAACGGTTACTTCAGTAATATATTGAGGAATGTAAGGTCATTAAAGTAATCAAAGCGTCAAGTTTAAACGTGAACGTAACATGCTGAACGCGTATACAATAACCTTATGTCAGCGACCTGTGGATCAATTCAATAACATCCATTGATAAAAAATATAAATGTTCGCGATAATTACCGTGTTAACCGTGGATTAATGAAAAAGAGCATATATGCACGAAATGTTTTAAATAAAGAGATGACTTACAATTTCTTCACGTCAACCCGATTCATTGTGCTACTGGACATTGGCCTTCCGCAATAGCAATCGATAATGTTTATGATAAGACACTTTTTTTTTGCAACAAACAACAAACTCCTGATTTTAAAGACAATTCTGTGTCTCTGAACGAATCCTTATAAATCTCTTTAGGTATATTCACTGTGGTTTATGTTTATACTAGTTAATCCAATCGAAGTCTTCCAAAAAGTAATTTATTTATCAGCGTAAAGTCTAAAACTTAGAGTTCATATTCTTTCCTCTGGCCTTAACTTGACAAGCTCCTCTGACATAGACCACAATTCCGTAGCCGCTATCCTGTCTTCCGCCCTCCATGACATATTGCTCTCCTCGCAATCTGCGAAGTATCTGCCGGTCACCTGATCGCATTCATCCGACACCGCCAAGTAGAGGGAAGTCTGTGCGCCCTCCTCCGGACTCTTGAAGAACGTGTACAGCACGAGGGTTCCTCAACTTCTCCAGCAGCGTGGCTCTGTATAAACTCGTGTTCACTTGCCCTGGATGGAGACTGTTGACAACCACCCCTGTGCCCTCCAACCTCCTGGACAGCTCGTTGCTGAACAGCACATTGCACAGTTTGCTGTTGCAGTACGCTTGGAAGTACCCGTAGCGACCTTCCTCGTTGATGCCACGGATCGTGCCAAACTTGTGCAGGATAGATGACACAACGATGACTCTACTTGGCGCTGATTTGATCAGCATAGGAGTCAGCAGTACAGTGAGGAGGAACGGCCCGAAATGGTTGACCTGCATGTCTCTGATGATGCCGTCTTCTGTCAGTTTCTTCCCCATTCCGCTGGCGCCAGCGTTGTTCACCAACACGTCTAATTTAGCCTCGGTACTCTTGAACTCTTCGACGAAGTTGCGCACCGATTTCAAGGAGCTCAAATCCAAAAACATATATCTCACTGACTTGTTCTTAGTCGCCTTGATTATAGATTTAACGGCAGCAATGCCCTTGGCGTCGTCTCTGCAACCCAATATGACACGGGCGCCTCGTCTGGCCAACTCCATCGCCGTGGCGTACCCTATCCCCACTGTTGGCCCCCGTCACGACCACCACTTGTCCACTCATCACATTGTCCGCGTAGCACTTGCCGTTTGAAAACTTATTGAGTATCTTTATAAGGGCCAGTGTTACCAAAATCCAAAATAACCACAACATTTTTGTGATCGTGATACGTGTATTTCGAATCGATTTAGTTACAATAATGATATCCGTTATGGTATCAAGTGCTCGTGCGATTTGATAATGAATGTGTATGTAAAATATTCATGTTTGTATGTTCGTATAGTAATGTTACTGGGGCACATATTGTATTTAAATATATTTATGTTAGATGCATTGTTTGTTGGTTACACATTCGGATGTATAAAGTTCGAGGGTGAAGGATTGCATAACTATTATTCAATAGAAAAAGTCTGATTACTTATTATATAGATATATTTTTATAAATATTCAATGAGACTTAGCATTTGTACTAAACTCACCACGCAAGTCCCTGTTGGTGGTTTACAGAATTGTTTTTCCTCGGTAACTGAGTCTATGGGTGGCGCTATCATTTAACATCTGAAACATATGCTCGTTAGCTTATCTTTGTAATAAAAACATAAGTTCAATGAATTAAATCATCAAGTTACATAAAAAAACTATATATAATGTAACATTTGAAACAAAATCGCACGATGTGTTGTGTAACATACGTGATAATCCGCTTATCAGTTGTAGATAAAATCTGGGTCAAAGTGCCAATCGTCAGCGACAAGTGTGTTTTATATTAATCGTAGCATTGACATTGTGTTTGTTTAATTTAATTTTAATAGTATATAAATTACAAAGCAAATACTATGGTATTGTTCCACATAATGTTGAAAGAAAGAAAAAAATCTTTATTTAAATAAATCTGTTACAGATACTTTTGAATCGTCAATTGTTATTATTATCATAGTTTTTTTGTGACTCTACCACCGGTTCGGAATAAGTAGGATCTTCGAGAAGAGCCGGCAAGAAACTCGAGTTACTTTCGTTGTTATTACGTTAATGCGTATTCTGGTTGTATGCTAATGTTATTGGTATAGGTCACTAAGTAACTTATTCAATTGAGGCATAAACAAGTATTATTTAAGATTAGGCTTATCTGATTTAATGGACTTACTCGGGCATAATATGACGAAAATGGCTTCATGGAGATAAGACGTTAACAGTGTTGTACAATTAAATTTTACGTAATGCCAACATAACAACGAAAATTTAGTTTTGGTATGAATTAAATTGTGTAAAAAAGTGTGTATCTTGCTCAATTTATAGAAATTTGAAATCTGTCAAATAAAAAATAATACATTTTTGAGTCAATCATAAACATAGATCGGATAATCGGATGCATATTTACCTAAACTAATTTTTTGGCGAAGAAAATATGGAGACTGCTTCTTTTTTCGGAATTGTCTTTTTCAATGTCGGGATTCGAATAAAATGAGGGATTTTGAACTAATCGGATATTAAACAAATTACGAATGGGTAACCTATACCTATCAAATTATAATATTAATTTACAAAATTAATTAAAAAAATGTTTTTTATTATTATTTTTTTATATAAAATACCTAGCTACTAAGCTTCGAACATCATAATGGATATTGTGTCACTCAATTATTATAATCAAAACTCTAACGGTATTCATCCCGAAATATCGGGTTTTTTTCCATACAAGTAATGTACATACAAATCATATATTGTAATAGAAAACACTACAAACGTAATGAAAATACATTAAATTCTATATTCCGAACATTAAATGCATCAATTCCGAAATCCCGAAATCTTAACGATAAAGAAGTGCCTTCCATACTAAGGCGCCGGTCAACTTTAGGTAAATATGCATCCGATTATCCGATCTATGATCATAATTCATAACATCCTTAAAATATAAGAATGTGTTTTATCGTAAAAAAAAAGGTAAAGAATATAGTATGTTGATCACTTCTTTATGATAATAAAGTATTCAATACATGTAATTAATTTATGCAACATATAAAAAAAATCTGTCATCGCAACTATACGTACCAAAGTAGGAAGTAGAATTACTTTTAACCTTGTTTGTTGTTTTGCTCGAATACAGCTCTATTACACCGTGCATAATTATTTCATGTTCTATAAAGTTTATTTAATCATCAACAGTTAAATAATCGACTTAATTCAATTACCTATGTCTCTAAACTATTATAATGACTTATGACCTGTAAAGGGCCGGCTCATTAAATGAATATCATTAATTCACCCAATAGGTTTTCTAAGAGGCTAGTATAAGTGACTATATAAAGTATCATTTCCGTTATTAAGTCTAAAAATACTTACGTAGATATCATTTAAAATGCAGTCATAAAGAAACATGAAACATGACTCTTTCGTAAATTTACCGCTACTTTGTCCGTTTGTAAATAAGAGTTTTCTAAGTTTTTCCTTATAACATCAGCTTTCAGCTATAAAAAGTTCGGTCTAAATCACTCCACCTTTAAACAAACTTGACAGGCACACAAATAATATTGTAATAACAATATGCATGGTTTCTATAAAGTGGTTATTTTCATATTACAGATTTATTTATAATGTTTTGTGTAAGCTAACAATGTAACTATTGCCTAACTGTAATTACTTTACTATAGTTGTACGGTGCCGCGATGGGCGGCGCCGGAGGAGTGGCCGGAGTCGCGGGGGGCGCGGGACAACACGCGCCGATGCCTACGCAGCCGCAGAGAAATTTCAGAAAAGGTAGGTTAAAATACTTCTGCTAGGTGGGGGTGAACTTGGTACTGAGTCGTCTAGTTAGGTACAAACGCAGTGACAGATTCATCCTGCAAAATAGGAATGATTTTCACTGTAACTAGTAAAATTACCGGGTATGAGAGACCAAACATCTGTCATCTCGGGTGACAGGTGCAAGACACTGTTACCGGAAAGTAATGACTACGTTTATTTAACACTGCATCTATAATGGTCAGGCGTATCACTTACTACAGGTGAGCAACATGATCATCCCGTTAATTAAATGATATAAAAAAAAAACATTTATTCCAACTTTCAGTGTGACCCAGCTTATCGTCAATCCTACTAGATGTATTGAGAGCCTGACAGTTGCTAGTGAAGTGGAATTCCCATAATTTCTAAGTCTGCAACTCTGCTTGGAAATAGCAGTACTTTTATAAAATTATTTATCAAGAGACAATTGCATTGTATTCGCATCAGAATATTTTGTCAACTGTCAAAACTACTTGACTACAGACACTGGTAATACAATGGGTTTCATTTCAACTTTACGTATACATTTTCGAAGATAAAAAAGATGAGCAATATTTTTATGTCACCTGATGCTAACTGACACGCTCGACAATGACAGAGCGACATTGAAGCAAACCAACAACTGATAGACATTTATTGTTCTCTATCAATGCCGTACTGCGTCCAACACTCGAGACAGCAGATGTTAGGTCTCTTATACCCGGTAATTTTACCAGCTACAGTGCCCTCATCCCAAAACACAGAAGTGCAAAACACTTATTTCACAGGCTGATATCTGGCACTGCGGTGGTACCTACCTAGACGACTCAGTACCTAGTCTACCAGCTAGTAATTATGTTTGTTTTTAACCGACTTCAAAAAAGGAGGTTCTCAGTTTGACCTGTTAGTATGTATGTTTGTCCGCGATTATCTCGCGTTTGGCTGAAGCAATATCGATGCGGTTTTCGGTAAAGTTTTTTTACATTCAGGAGAAGGTTTCAGTGTTGTAATGTGTTGTGTATGCGTCAGTGGGCGTAGGGAGCGGAGTGCAGGTGGCGGCGGCGACGGGGCAGCCGCTGCTGGCGCCGGCGCCCATGCAGCCGTTCGTGCCGTACCCGCACGGACCGCACCCCGCCCAGCCCGCCATACAGTACCAGCACATGGTCAGTACCCATACACACACACACACAGGTCACACACACAAAGACGACAGAATGGTTGAGACGTCAGCTACTACACGAAGGGTTCGATGCCAGGCAGTAGCGTGCACGTCTTACATGCAAGTAAACAGTGCATACCCAGTGTTCGCCGACAAACCTGAAATCGCCATTGTACGTTATTTATTTATTTTTTTATATATTTACTAGCTGACCCGACAGACTTCGTCCTGTCAGAAAAATTTGTAATGTGGCAGTGTTTTGTTCCTACTTTTTTTATATTCTTTGCAAAAATTATCCTGAACAGAACCGTCACCCTGGTAATAATTCGGTGTGAATTAAAAATAATTAAATAAAACACTATACACATTTAAAAGTAAGTAATTTTAATGAACTTTATATTATAATAGCAATAAAGCTCAAATTGATTCTACGTTTTAGTTAGAAAAGTTTGTATGTGAAAAGGAAAAGGGTTATTTTTAGGGTTTTCCCGGCAACTATTCGATTTTTTTGTCGCCGTAAGAACCATCCTTGGACTTCAACGAACATTTTAAAAAAAGAATTGGCCAAAATGGTCCAGGCATTGTTGAGTTATGCGCTTACCAACACATTTTGCGATTCATTTTTATATTATAGATTTATTCATTCAATACAAACACTATTATAACAGGCCTTAGGCCTAATGCATTAATGTAGCTAAATTACAATGAACACATCTAATATACATAAACATACAATAAATATACAGTATCCTTATTACAGGCTTAATGCTTACATTGGGACTAAATGGCGCTGTAAAAAAAAGACACACGCAGACAGATCACACACTTAAACTTGACATTTATCTTGTCGTTTTCTGATCGTTTCATTTTGAATTAAAAATAAAATCACTTTTCAAACAAAAAACAAAACTAATCATGTTCTGTGCTACAACCCATTAGTGGAAGTCTGACTTTCCTCTTATTGAAAGATAACTTTGATAAAGGCATTTTAGTCATACTACGGCAATAGTTCATTCAGATATTCATCCTAATTTTATCTTTTTTATTTGGAAACAGCAAAAACAGTCACAATATCTATTGTAAATCAAATAATGTCAACAAAAGGACAGGTAGAGCTTGTTTTTATATTATGGGGTTGCGTGTGTGTATGTGTGTACGCGAGTGTCCAAGCGATAGGTAGCAAATAGACTGTTAAATGATATTCAGTCTTTACCACACAATAAACAGTTTATTCACGGTACACAGAAGAAGTACAGTTCACACAACCACAATATAGATAGAAGGAGAAAATATTAAAGCATAGAAAATAGTCGAGAGTGAAAGTAGCACAAGTATATAAGCAAAAGTAAATACGTAAAGCAAATAGGTACGCGCGGTCGGTAGCCGAGTGACACGGGATTCGCATCTAACGTTTGTACATGGAGTGGAGGCGGCGACGCGCTGCAAGCGGTGCGCGTGCGCCGTCCGACGAGAACAATAGCAACGGGTTGCAAGGAGTATCCTAAGTGTTCTATAATATTATCTTTAAATATTGACGCTCCGCGGTGTTAATATTATGCAGTTGTATTTGTATTTAGACTATTTCTATTAAGTATATATTTGTTTAGGTTTAGATAATTATGTAAATATTTATGTAGTAAGGATACGATATTATAAATGTAAATAGATATATTTATTATATGTAAATAGTTTAGTTAATAGTGTCATTAAGTTGAAACAAATATATTGTATATAAATAATATTTTATATGTAAATAGATAATATAAAATAGGTAATGTAGTATGGTAGTCCCTACATCATTTTCTAGTTGAAAAAACGCCAACATATTAAATGATTTCCACTTATTCGCCTATTCCCCTCTACAGATTTGAAACTATACGCGATCTGCTATCATCGACAACATTCAATTTGCCAAATATGTATATTGTTTTTGTGATAAGTGTCAGTCACTTATTTTATTGAGGTTGTTCTGCACAAAGAAGAATATTTAACATCTTCTTCGAACCAACGTCACAGAACCTGGTCACTGATAGTTCTCTCTGATGCTTTTCTAGTTCCTCATATAGCATGCAATATTTTAAATGATTTTCTATAAATTAATATTCCCACTTATTCGCCGATTCTCCCTGATCCCTCTACAGATACAGAACCATATGCGAAACCATAGGCGATCTGCTGTCATAGACAGCATTCAACTTGCTATAAGTGTCAATCACTTTGTATACAATACTAATAATATGTGTGTACGGCATTGCAGGTGCGCATGTACCACGGCGGCGTGGGGTCCGTGGGCGTGGGGTCGGTGGGCGTGGGCGTGGGCGTGGGGTCGGAGGGCGTGGGGTACGCGCCGCCGTCGGCGTCCCCGGCGGCCGCGGCCTCGCCGGCGCTCTACCCGCCGCCCTCGCCCGCCCACACGCCCCACCCCCACCAGCACCCACACCCCCACCCCCACCCTCACCCCCACCCGCATCCCCATCCACACCACCACTACCAGCAGCCGCCGTTCCAGGTCAGTGACACTCGATATTTGCACGGATTTACGCAAAAAGGATCCAACCCACAAGGAGGTCAAAAATTAGTTAGTATACGAAACTGGCCTCTAGGGTGTAAATAAGCTTAGCCTTTAGTATAAATACCATCAACAATATATAACATATTAATCGATGGTCATTACCATCCCACATGTATGGCCCTTACGTTTTATAGTTACTCAAAAACGACTCAGTCTCCTTGGATTCATATAGAGAAATATCCATTAAAAAAGGATGACCTCAAAATAATATATCAAATTAAATCCAAAACACTTGAATCCTTTTTGATAATATACACTTATTCAATAACTAATGTGCAGATGAAACTTAAACTTCAAAATTCAGTATCTCAAATGTGTCAAATTTCGTGGGTTGGATCCTTTTTGTGTAAATACGTCCATTTATTTATTAGATACACAAAACAGCATTAAAGTAAATACAATTTAAACATTGAATATGGTGTTAAGGTTTCTGGGAATACTGTAACACTATAAGCATGTGTATACAGCACGATTATCCAAAGCCGTTTGTACATATTTTTTAAGTTTTATGTGTACAAGACTGTCAGGATGCTCACCTGATGGTAAGTGATACGTCTGAACATGATAAAGCGGCATTGAACTGATGAACAGTTTTTATTCTCCATCAATGCCGCACTGCGCCCGAAACCCAATACAACAAATGTTGGATCTCTTATACCCGGTAATTTCACTAGTAGTTATCCGGTGATTTCATTATGTATAAATAATAAAAGAAAGTTGTTTTAAGCTAAATTATAAAAGTAGACGTAACTGCAAAATAGTGTTAACCTAATGTGCGAGACTTGGTCTATACCAACTTTCATGAACGTACTATTACGGTTCATGAAAGAACGTAATATAAACAGAATAAAGTAATATAAACAGTACTTTAATTATGTTAAACAATAAATATGTATGTACCTGCGCACGCCTACGAAGAATTTGAGATGAACCTAAAACTGTCAGAAAAGCCTAGCAGAAAAAACAAAAAGACCAGTGATGAAAAAAGGTTGGTCCCACAAGTCTGTTTTGTTTATAACCTTTGACGTAATAGTGCGAATCGTTTAGGTTTTTCTATGGAAAAATGTCTTCAATTCTCCTTTCTGTCCCTGCCCACCTTGTTTTTATCTGCTAGAATTTTTCAACTAGTTTCAGCCTTATGAAATTGAAAGGTTGTTGTTTCTCAATAACCCGAAAATTTGATTATGAACCCGGCTCATACAATGAAAATGTCGTACACCAGGTGTTATGTACGGCGTACGGAGGCGCTGGCGGCGGGCACCACCACCACCACCACCACGTGGCGTACCTCAACCACGCGCCGCCCACCGCCAGCCCGCCGCAACCGCACCCACACCCGCTACAGGTAACACACACCACACTACTCCCAGTCTCCCACCACACATCTCTACACAAGTTACGAATAGATTAAGTGATCCTCTCACACATAGCTAGAGATATCAATAATCATTTGGTGTCTTATCTACTACACTAAAGAGTTCACAAATGGACCTGTCAAAAATTAGAGAGGTCGCGAATTCAGTATTCTCCACCATTCGCAATAAAATACCAAACCTTATTTTCATAAAAGTGCACTCTATTTTACATGTCGTTTCATTGATCACTTTTGTTTATTTGCAATATGGTATTATTAAATACACTGAAACCAATAAATATTAGGTCAATTAATGTTAGTGAGCAATGACGTCACGTTTTAATAATCTCGTACAAAATATATGGAAACGTTCCTTTTTGACAGTTCATAAAAAGTGCGTCAACGATTAGTCAAATCAAATAAAATAAATATTACAGATGAACTATATGACCTACCCACACACCCGCTAAAACCACTGCAGTTGTCAGGTCAGGTATGGACTAGGTTAAACAACACTTAAGAGGTCACGAATAGACTAAGTGACCCATTCACCCACTACATTACGTCTAAAACTACAAGTACTAAAACGTCCACTAGAGAGGTCTCGCATGTGAAACTTACAAAAGTGTTTTGCCTTTAATCATAGTTATTATATTGAGGTTGTTCTGTACAAAGGAGAATATTTTACATCTTCGAACCAACGTCACAGAACCTGGTCATTGATAGTTCTCTCCGATGCTATCCAAGTCCTTCGTATAGCATGCAATATTTTGTTATTATTTAGCTTTGTTACATGTCACTTATACCCGCTAATTTTACTAGCCAGTGTCCTCATCCGGAAACACAGAAGTCCAAAACACTGGTATTTGACGGCACGATATCTGGTACCGAGGTGGTACCTATTGCTTTTTAGTAATAAGACCGCCTTATTTGTACACTTTTTGTTCTGTCCATGTTTTCCCTTGTAATATGTTATATGTGCAATAAAAGTTTATTATTATTATAATTACCTACCTAGACAACTCAGTATCGAGTCTATCACCTATAGACTCAGTGGTGTCTACCTAAACAACTCAGTACCGAGTCTATCACCTAGTAGACTCAGTGGTGCCTACCTACACGACTCAGACTCAGTATCGAGTGTACCACTTAGTATTGACGACCCATTTGGTGTATCGGTTGAGACGTCGACTGCAACTCCAAGGGTTCCGGGTTCGATCCCCGGTCACTACAAACATTTGTGTGCATGAACAAACAGACATGTTTGTAATGTTTTCTATGTATTTACAAAAAATCTGTTGTTAAGTACCTATAATACAGGCTTCACGCTTAACTTGGCGCTAGATAGCGCTGTGTGAATGCCAGTGGATATTTATATATAATTGAGTATGTCCCGTAATGCGTATGTTGTGTGTCCAGCAAGTGGTGCTGCCGCCCCAGCACGCGGCGGCGGGCGGGCACGGGCCGCACCCCTAGCGCCGCCCGCCCCACGGCCCGCACGCGCACGGCCTGCGCCCCGACCGGACTACAGGCCGCTAACACACTACCGATTGCACACCTTGCCCAACCACCGTCACATATATACCCACCATCATTCACACCTTATTCAACAAAAACACAATTTAAAAACACCGTATGTCGGTCAAAGGTTTTTTTGGAATAAAGAAACTTATTAAACAATAGAAAAATCAAGGAATTTAAAACCCCATATTTCCAGTCAAAGGTGTTTGGAGTAAGGTATGAAATACGGTGTCAATGTGACAGTGCTGTATAAAGGGTTAATTGGTATGTGTAAAGTCAGAAGACAAAAATATGTGGAAGATTTACTGGTTTCTTGATTTGATAATTCAGGGATCTTTATACATTTGAGAGGGTGACAGGTTACTCATATAGTTTACATGTAAAAATAATATAATATATTGTCTCGTTCATAATCAACGAATGTGTTAAACCTACTTCTATATAGTATATATAATTATTACTATTTATATATAGTTCTGTTATTTGTTTCTCAGAAATAAAATATGTAAATCTCTTGCCTATTTTCATAGCGATTTTATATGGGGTTTACTTGAGGAAAGTGTATATTACATAATTAACTTAGCATTGATCGTTTTACATTGAATTTCCATTAAACTATGGATATTATTGTATAAAGATGAGTTGCTAATGACAATCAAATCCAACAGACAAGAAACTCAGTAGCTCTTCTGCATAATTGTCTTACCCTTGTGGGTTTCAATTCAATGTCTATAATTGTTTTTTGTTAATACATGTAAAATATTTGTGTATACACTCAGCTATTACAGAAGAAATGTTAAAATTAGAGATTGTGTGTTATACTATATCACGTAAAGTTAAAAAAAAATACAATGTCTCAAACCCTTTAGGTGGCAATGGCAATTTTGAAAAAAGTTTTCGGATTGAGTACGTTTCTCTACTATTTATCTAGTCCATGTTACAGTAAAACTTTGAATATATAATAACTGTGCACTATGATTGTTTTGTCTGTATTTAACACGAAAAAAGAGCTGAGCTTGACAAAGGTAGCGCTAAATTGTTATTTAAATTTATTTACACAGCTCTGTTGCAATTATAAAGGTCTTACTTGTTAAAAAATGGAGTTCCTATTAAATTTTGATGTTATGTAACAACCACTGCTGAACAGTGTTTTTAAGAGAAAAAAGTTATGAGAAACAATAATAGTCATTAAAAATTTTTTTTTTATTTTCATTTATATATTTAATAAAATAGTTTTTGTGGTTGATACAACACACAATCTCAAGTTGTGATCCGTTTCGTTAATTATCAAATGTCATTAAAAATCATAGTTCTGTGAAGTTTGTAAATCTTTGTATAAATAATTCCAATGAATCGACTTTGTGTCTGATAGAGATACTTATATTGATTCAAATTCAAATCCCACATGTACAGTTTGATGCATTCTTTTATTTTACCAAATCTACAGTTCCATAGTGTTTGAAATATGAGTAAAAAGTCATTATTTATTCTTATGTGTTAACTCCTTTTTACTTTGAATAACAAGTTGAAAAATCAATCGGATAAATTTGGTACTTTATAAATGCTGATGAACTTAACAGTCAAGTTATAAGACGAGCTTAGAATGCTAGTGTTTACATGTCATATGTATGGCTGGTACCATATGTGAAGCGTTGTGAACATTGTCATTTGTTTGATGGAGGAATCCAGACACAAGAAATTTATTTTTTACGCTTAAAGGCGCCAATGGCGGTCGAAGAGTTGACATCAAATTTTTTTACTCATATAATATAGTTGTGTTCAACCGACGCCGCGATGTTTAAAAGCAGCTAAATATGGCCTAAGATTTGTATGATCAAAGCGGTCGCATTTAACACGATTTCATGTTTATTATGTAATGTATAAAGTCGATTATCGTCTGTCAACACCACAAATGTAAAAGCTATCTCTATCAGATTCAATACACGTGTACAAAATACGATTTTAGCATAACGAATGTTCCTTAAGAGCGTGTTGTGATTACATTAACAACACTGTACGATTGTCTGTGCATTGGACTAAACACGGGCGGTACAATAGGCCAATAGGAACAAGGCTCGATACATCGAAGTGTAAATGTGCATAATTATCGATATCTTGTAGTCGGCATGTCTATCGCGGCGGGGCGACGACATTGTTAATATGTAGCGGCCTCAAGGGCGCGCATGCGTGCGCAATATTATATATACATAGTTAGATAATTACCGACTATCGACCGTTCAAATTGTAGGTTATTTGGCGTTCGGGTTGTCTAGTAGGGACTCCTTGTTCACGGAACGGAGCGCGCGTTTCGCATCGACGAATGACGTCTTGAAGCGTTCATATTTGCTAGTATAACGTCTATAAGCGTCGACCAAAGGTTGTAACGTGTTTTAAGTTAAAACGCTATGATTTAGTATTTGGGTGTGTAGTGGTTTGATAATTGTTGATTTTACGCGACCTTTGAACAGACCATCAGGTTTCACCCGTCGATATGAACACCGCGATGCGCGCTTCCACCCCGCGAATTTCTAATTCTTATTCTTGTGATAAAATGTAAGATCGTTATTATTCGCCTTAATATCTGAGCAATATTATTGTGTAAAGTTAACGGACTAATTGTATTTTTAAGACGAGCGCACACAAATCTCTTACAATTTGTTGTAGGTCCGTTTGAACGGGGACCGCGACGCGACGCGATCCGACGTTTGAACCATATATTTATTTAGATATAGGTTAGTTATACGAAAACCTCCCTTTACTGCGCGGTGACTGGTTTCCTTTTCGGTGTCAATTATACACGGTGTTTGTTTGCGGCTGTCGACGTCTGTCGGCGTTTTGTTTTTGCATATGAAGCGGTGACACTTTAAAGCGTAATTGGTGTTCACTGTAATGATGTTTAATTCTATGTGTTATTACTGAGTGGAGACATTTTGAGATTTGTAAAAAGTGAGAACAAAAATTGGTAAAGACAAAATTTGTGGGTGAAAATGATTTTAATAACATCAACATTGTGATCTTGACAAAGATATCTGCTAATGTGAGATTTAAAAAGGTTTTGTTATGAATTTGAAAAGAATTAATTTATATAAAGTTGGGAGAACCTTTATGTCAAAGCATGAAGGACTAGTTTAAAGTTGCAAACAAAATGGCGGCAGACGGTGACAGCGCACGTCTAGAAACGTCACGAGCTCGCGCAAGGCTATCTGTGGACTTTCTGTGTATGTTATAGTTATATATTACTGTGCCTGTTATTCTGTTTCGATGTTAGAAGTAAGTACTCCTTTATTTGTACAGTTTGGGATGTAACGAGCGAATGATTCGGTGGGTTTTATTTGAATAGGTGGCGCCACTACTGTTGTTGCTATTTTCGGAAATTTCGTTACAAACCCGTGACGCCATCATTTGTTTGAACGGTGAAGCTGCAACGTTTATTTGATCGTGCAAAGCGATTTGTTGTATACAGTGCAGAGATTGTCTTGAGTCGAATCCGTTGCAGTGTGTGTAATTAGAATTTGGTTAGTTACGTTTTCTATGAAAGCGTCCAACGAGATTCCGAAGCGTGATTCAAAAGTGCTAGCAGATTGTACAGTCGACATCAGAAGTAGATGAACAATCTAATTTTTTTATCTGAGTACACGGAAATTTCCAAAAATGTCTGAATTTTAACAATGTGTTCGGTTAATGAAAATAGTTAAGCTACTTTTGGAATTGACTGTACTAGCTGGTTTAAATGTATTTTTATGTCTGGAGCGTAGCAATTTTACTTTACAGGTGCGACATTTTGTCGGAATGTGTTGGGTGTTTAATAATATTCTAAATTAGCTAACTGTTATTTAATTTAACAATAATATGAATGTATATTTTATTTGGTAACTTATTCAACACATCCGACCAAGTGTTAACCTTATCACTGCCTATATTCATGTTAATTACAATGAATGTCGCGCGGGTAGCATTGACAATAAATGGTAGGGTTAGGTGTATTGTGTGTGGATGCGTACGCGCCGATTATATGCAGGGGGAGCCACTGTAATAATGGCGGCCATCTTGTTGATGTGTATAATTATATCGAAGCTTATATTTTTCGGTTGTTGCATTTTTGAATATATTCGAGTCGATTTCAAGTAAAAAAATACGGTTTTAGAATCTACGTTACGGTACGAATTGCATTTGGAAAGTTGTAAGGATTGTATAGCGACGCAGCCGCGCAACAGTTGGTATATTTATGTTAAATGGCGGCGTGACACAGCTTTAATTCATTGATTTGCATTAATTTTCTAGTTATGCTTTAATGATACATTTAAATTGTCGTTTTTAAATTACGACATTCTATTGATGTCAGCAACTAAGCAAAATTTATTTAAAATACTTATGTTGATTTCATAATAGGGAACACAAAGGATTTGTTAACTTGTGAAAGTATATATTTTTTCTTCGTACCGATGATTTTAATTTTATTAAAAACATGTAACTTTTAGACTTTCTACTACTCAAATTAGTTTTTACTTAGAAAATAATTCACATTATACAACCAGGTTTCTTTTTTAACCTGACGTTAGTTGGTTATACGGAGTTATAATAAGAGTGAAAAGCTGTTGTTGCGTCGCCTTAAACGAAATTTCGGTTAACTGCACAACATCGACACTGTGTTTCGTCTGTACTTTCTAAGTAGTTTTAATACTCGTGAAAACCGTATATTATCCCATAGTTAAGTCTACGCTCAATGAGTTCCTTTACGGACGTACCCGGTGCCCGTTATGGGACGCCATTTTGTCTTGTATCAAACTAAAATGGCGGACCTGTTATTTGACGTACCTCAGAATAACGAATAGGTAAAATTCTTTGTTTTGAGCGCGTTTGTGTTATATCCCTTCCATAAATTATCCAACCGCTGGCGGTCATTTTCAATTTTATTTCCATTAATACATTAAAAATGCTCTTAACAATTTTCTGTTTTATAAACAATCGTGTAAAGTAGAAATCATAAATACATATGTAAATGTTTTCGCGTAATATCAAACGCCAAGACAGGGGTACGTCCGTGGCTACTTTATACTTGTGGGATCAAGGGGAGCTCAGTCCATGACCTCCGCGCGGTGCTCCCTGGGTAGCGCCAAACGTGGACAAGTCAAAACTAGCCGTGGAGCTGATCCAGGGACCTTGAACAAATATTGCATTTGAGCTATTTAACTCCAGGAATTCAGAGACAGAAAATCTTATTCATTAAATTGTTAGTATCTACTCAATAAACACTTCAAATAGAGATTTTAATTGTTGATCGCTCGAAGATGTAATGGCCAAGGAAGATATATAAAAGGCCCGTTTCTAGAAAGGACTAGCCAATAAAATCAGTAAACACGTTAATAATATAAAATGTCCCTGGATCTGACTCTTCACATTTCAGTCTATGGTCACGAAGTCCTGGTTGAAGTCTCAGTTAGGGGTCTATATTCAAATCAATCTATCCTTATTTTTCAGTGCAGATATTATCATACCTCACAATACATTATAAAATGTTGCCATCAATCAAATTTATTCTAATGTGGTTATTTATTACTAAATACAAAAAGAAATGGCATCTATATACAATTATTTTTAATATTTTTTTATTAATAATGTGGTTTTTATTCCTGATATAATTATAATATGGACTCCATCCGTGGACCTATTGTGATCCTGCGACACCCAAGCTCACGTGGCGAACTAGCCACTGCATTTGTATTTAGTGTAAGCGCGTTTCCCATACATGTAATCCAATTGCTTTCAAAATAGTTATATAAATAGGATTACTATTATTAAAACTTGTATATGAAATTGTAAAGTTAATTATCAAAAAAGTGTTGATAAAAAAATCGATAATAGTATATTTACCGAGAAAAAGATTTCTTGGTATAATACAGCTAGATTATATTTAATAGATATATATATACAAATATGACAAAAACCGATTGAACAGTTCATTAAAAAAAAACAACAAAAAATTATGTAATTAGATACCTTTGATAACTAAGTCCATGGAAAGTGTAACGATAGATGTAAATATGTATATACGGAATATATATAGAGGGAAAAATAGTGTCCTTTCCTGAATGCTTATATTCGTATAAGTTTTGTGATCTATAAAGATTTTCGAATACAATGAAAACGTTAATATAAAAAATCACAAAAAAAAATGCGGAAAGGGCCTAAGGGGGCGGCGCAGCGAAAGATAGGGCGCGGCGACGCCCCCCACTATATTACTATTATTATTGTTTTATCTCCTCTTTTGTTTTTTTTAAATTTTATTACCGCATGAGTGCGTACACTGCGTTTGTGTTTGTTGCTATGTAGAGTGTAGGTAAAGAGAGATTCTATGTGCGTGTGTTGATTGTTGAGCGCCATATAAGTAAATGATATAAAATTATATATTATATCGATGTAATATATTGTGTCACAACACTAGTGACGCTGTTCAATGGCGGGAGTTTCGTTAACGGCCTGGGTTTTTATCGTATGAATTTCGGACGTTTATCGAACTTTTTTTAAATATACGACAAAGGTCGTATGCGATTACGAGGTAGTTCCTTCGCCCGGTTTGTAAAGTGGTTGTGGATACACTACTTGTATAACTCCGCGTCGTGCGGCTTGTTTAGTGTACGTTGAGCCGGCGTGTTACTATGTATGTATTTTGTATATATCCCTGGCTTACGCACATCGCATTTTGTAGCATAGGCGACGTACCAAAAAAAACGTGTAAGGGGCGACTGCAGGAGCGCTCAATGTAACAAAAAACAATTTAAAATTCCTCCTACATAACAAAGCTTCGCTCGTGCGAAGGTAACTTTGTGCCTTGAAATTTTTACATGAACCACGTGCGATTTGGAGTTGAACGGTTGTTGAACCCGTGATATTAGTGCGCTCGCTGTGCACATAGGTTAGTACTCGAGTGATTCGTGCAGCTGTATAAGTACCGTGTGTCAGATGGGCGCCGATTGTCATCGGGCGATGATGGTGGACTGTGTTCCCACTGCCTGTAGAATAATGATTCTATGAATGCCTTATAAGTGTGTGTTTGACCCTGGATGGAGTTGTTACCATTTGTAAGCCGCACGCTCGAATGGCGCGCTGCCAACTAAACCCACGTTTAACCCAAAAAGTGATATTGGAGAAAAAACAAGACAATTGAAATAAATTTTCCTGCCATTTAAGATTTATCCTGCATGTATGTACTACATAATATTATATAAAATCACTTACTTTAACGCATTTTTAGCAAACAAGTGTGGTATAGTCTGTTTTTAAGTTACGAATTTGTCGAATTATTTGTGACCTATCAGTTCTTATGTTTAAATATTTCTAAAACTAAAAACCATACTGTTACGTAGATACAGAAACAGTATCACTTCGCATTTTAACTCAAAATCAATCATTTTTGAGGATTAGCGTGGTTCTAGTTAAAAGACGGCAGCGCGTTGTGTAGCCTTTCGAGCGCGCGGTCGGTATAATATGTAAAGACTGAAGGTTATGTATGAGGGATGTGGTGTAAATGTATGATTTTTTATATATATATAAATAACACGAGCCTGTGCCCGAAAGAGATTACCGTAGCTTGTCTCGCAGCTTGTGTAAACTATTGTTTGATCTGTAGCATAACAAAGCGGACTCGGCCAGAGCCGGAGCGTTTGTGCCAAACCGGACGGCATTTTGATTTAAATGTATTTGTTGGCGGCACGCAACACCTGTGCCGGCAGATATTTTTCAATAAAAAAATGATAAAAAATGTGTTTTGAACACAACAGTTGAGTGTTTTATTTTTACCCATTTTATTAGATGAATATACCTACACAATATAATCATGAATCCACTATTTTGACACGCAGATATAAAAAAGGGGCACTTGTACCTTCTGAGCTTATCTATATTAGAAGAAAATTTGTGTTCGAGCAATTTTTGTCCAACTACTTCTAAATACTTATTATTGCCTGCAGCAGACATAATTATAATTTGGAATGCCACTGTTAAACCATAAAATATTAATCTAGCAGTATAAATATATTTAAGAGTAGAGCCTAAACTTTTTCAAACATTTTGAAAATCATAGTTTAATTTTTAATGAGATATATTGCAGGTAAATTTAGCATTGCAAACAATGATTATCTTTCTCATTTAATAAAACAGATTTTGCATAAATGTATTTAATCAAGTACAGTACAGTGACACAATTTTACTTTGAATTATTTTCTTTATTTTCATATTGGGTTGCAATTACCTATATCGCATTAAGTTGACGTCAAAAGCTCTCCATATGTGCTATAAATGACTACTCCCTATTATTTATCAACTGTCAAGCTGTCGACGTTTGACTTTGTAGAACCGATAGTGTGACTGATTATATATTTCTGATAGCCAGTAGTAGGTACGGGTGCGTTGAGCAATTGCAATCAGTATTTTGTGGTTGTTCATGGACCCTATTGTTCCCAAAAAATATACATTACGCGAACAAGGTAACCATTAATACATTATTCAATGTAAGGAGATATAAAAAATAAAAGTCAAAATAGTGTAGACAGCATCATTTATTAGGTGCCGCACACAACAACCATTCATAACAAAAAAACTTATTTACAACAATCACCCATACTGGCAACTTTGGTACTGGTGTAATAAATTAACTGAAAACTGCGATGAAATAAATATATTGAAATATTTTTTTGTTATATAACACAAATATACACATTGATAAAACATTTTTTATATAAAAATTGTGCCTAAACACTAATTGTAGTATCTAAGTATGTATATAAATACGTGAGTATATGAATAATCACTATAACAATACCATCGCTACCGTTTCACCTATCCAGCTTGTTAAAATACTTAAGCTACTTTGAAGCTGTTTTTACAAACAACTCATATAGCTATGCCATTCATCTAGAGATACCGTCTTTTAAGTAGAAATTCATATATTATTTAATAATATAGAATTAGACATACCTACTAATTAAATTAGGTTATTCAGCCATATTTAACTTTCTTATACAAAAATGTTGCCCTATTTATTATCTCTAGATATTTAATATGGCAACATTGTTTTATACTTATCGAAATTTGATTCAGTGTTGCCACCCTGGCCTTGTGTTGCCCTTTTTAGAATAGGTGAACTCCTTTTATGACGATTTAGCCCGAAAAGAGCTATCTAGCTCCTTCATCGCTGTTTGCTATTTCATCGGTCATGATGACATTTTTTGACGCTCCAAAAAAAAAGGCTTCATGACTTGATTATTTCAGCATTTATAGAACAGATAATTGGTCAATCTATTCCTGTCTATATTATATATTCGTTTTTCTACATCTCAAAAAGCCCTTTTTCTAAAACTGAGGTGGCAAAACTGATTCGATTTGACAGGTTATTAAATATGGCCGCTCTAGATGATACGATTCCGTGCCTAATACTATTTAGGAGCTGTTCTTAACAAACTCCTCGCCCTTCTTGATATTCTTCAGCAGCTCGGGGATGGCCTCCTTGAGCAGCTGTTGCTCGTAAGCGTTCAGGGATCCGTAGCCGAGGTTCTTCTCGACACCGTTCTTGCCGAGCACCACGGGGTTGGCGAAGTACGGGGATTCGGTGACGTCAGACTTGATGTACGCGCACTCTACCACGTTGGACTCGCCCTGAGGGTGGAAACAGTTTTTTTATTCGCAATAAGGAGAAAATATACCGAATGATAAGTGATATCACCAACTATGCACACTCGCAACTTCGAAGGAGCAACGAATGTGTTGACAACCTTTAAAAAATACATTTGACGACCCATTTGGTGTTGCGGTTGAGAGGTCGACTGCAACACCCAAGGGTTCCGGGCTCGATCCCCGGGCAGTACAAACTTTTGTCTGCATGGACATGTCTGTTTGTAATAGTCTGGGTGTTTTTAATATGTATGTATTTACAAAAATGTATATAAGTATGTTTAACCGTTGTTTAGTACCCATAATACAGGCTTCACGCTTAACTTGGGGCTAGGTGGCGTTGTGTAAATGTCAGTGGATATTTATTTATTTAAAAAAAGGACAACTTAAAGGGAGATATGGGGAAAGGGCCACTGAGAATTTTGACGCCACCGCAAACTTACTCGCAAAAATAACTTAAAACGTTTCACTCCAGTTTCCTGTGAGACCGTGATATAACTTCAGTCAAACTGGTTAATTCGTGTTAAAGCATGGCTCTCTCATACTGAGCTTTTATAACGACGTCGACCACAGACGCAAGGTGGACCTTTAGTTCTATGGTTTTTGGACTATACAAAAAATTTTTCATGTATCTGATCGATAGGACTTTTATACGGCCGGCTCTCGGACTATGAGGTCCTTAAAAAGCGTATCCCTATTTAAAAGGCCGGCAACAAATTTCGGTGCCCTCTGGTATTTGCAAATGTACATGGGCGCCGGTGTTATTTACCATTAGTGACCAGTGTGCTCGTTTGCCCGCTATAACATTATTATTAATTTACTGCATGGCTTTTTAACTGGTAGAGAATGTCCGAAAAGCTTAGATAAACTTACTAGATGCAACAATCTCACTCAATAAGTGTCCGCGGCAGAATTCTGCCCATCGCGTAAGTTAGGCATTGATTCATTTAACATATAATAACAAAGATTGATGTGATTATGTAAATTCTAATTCTCAAAACATACTACACCTAATTGTAATAATCTGATTTCTTTTCACCCACAGTATTGCTCTAAATTGTAAGTGTATATGACACAATTCATTTATTGTATCATTGCAATAAAAACCATTGAATTTTTATCATCTTGCAAAACTACCTAGTTGTTAAATAGTTCAATTATGCTACATTCCTTGGATTGTTCTCTCATTACCATTTAGCATCCTAAGAAATAAAGGAATGTATATAAATTATTAATACATACTGTCAACAAAAAAAAAGCAGTCTGCTAGTGCTTTTGATTTTGTACCCTCTCAGCGTCGCGTTGAAGGATCGAAATGAATTGTATGTTATAACACCATTGAGCACCATTGAGTGTCGGTGGCTCAATGATGTGGACTGTCGCCTTCTTACCGGGAGGGCTGAGGTTCAAATCCCGACACATACCAAATATATGTACGTTATCCGACGTGTTACGGTGAAGGAAACATCGTGAGGAAACTTGCGCACGCCTACGAAGAGATTCGAAGGTTGTGTGTGAAGTCGTCCAATCCGCACTGGGCCCGCGTGGACGACTAAGGCCTTTACGGGTAGGCTCGTGCCCCTCGGTGGGGACGTTTAATGAGCTGATGATGAATAAATATAACAATAATAAAACAATATAAAGAACGAAACATGTGCATCTAGTTATTTATTTATCATCTAAACCGTGAAACCGTAAAGTTCGTTCTTGTATGTTTTTTGTAATGGTGCATAAAGTTAGTTTAGTGTAAACGTAAAAAATCAATAGCAAATCTTGTCATATTAGATCCAAAAACATTATATTCTCAAAAATGTATACCTTAAGACCCCTGAGCACTGATCCAGCCAGTCGGGCGCCAGCGTACGCCATGGACAGCGTGGCGGAACCGCCGCCCGCCTTCGCCTTCACCACCTGGGAAATTATAAATTATTTATATATAAATTACAACAATAAATAGCCTCTTTTTTTCTGTATTTCCTTTTTAAAAAGTACAATAAAGTATTGTAATGTCCTGGTAATCCTAGGTAATATTACAGCTCAGGGAAACAACTCGATGTAGCCATTACGACATTTATTGCAAAAGTGAAGTGACAATCTACTGACATATAAATGTCTCGTCGATAATACATCACAAGTATGTAATAAATAAATAAAATAAACCTCATAGAATACTCTCCTAGCTATTAACTTGAGCTTTAAGAACTGAACAGTGTATCATCATCGGCCTATTTCGTCCAATTGCAGGGAACTAATAGGCCTTCCCACAGAATATAGTATTGTATATTTTTCATAAAATTGTTGCCAGAATTGACAGCTTCGACCGTCGGTGGCTTATTGGTGCTTATGCAGGTTTAAATCCCGCAGTACTATTGTCTTAGAATTTTTAAAATTACATGTACGTTTGTCCGACGCTCTTCCGATAAAGATAACATCGTGAGAAAGCAACACGTCTGCGAAGAGATTCCAAGGTTGTGCGTCAAGTCGGCCAATCCGCACTGGCGTGGAAGCACTTTAATTCCTTCAATATGGATAACAAATATCCATATTGTAGGAATGCATTAAAAATTTGACTAGGTGGTAGACGACTGTCTAGGTGGGTACCACCGCAGTGCCAGATATCGTCCCGTCAAATACCAGTGTTATGCATATTCGTGTTTCGGTATGAGGGCACTGTAGCTAGTAAAATTACTGGGTATGAGAGACCTAACATCTGTCGTCTTGGGTGACGGGCGCAGGGCAGTGTTGACGGAGAATAATGACTACACTAATGTCCCTTACTGAATCTGTCATGGTCAGGCATATTATTTACCACTAGGTAAGCGATATCTTCAAAGGTCGCTGGTTGAGGCTGGATAAGAAAAACGGACGGAGATATCTGGCACAAAATGAGGGAGACCTATGTCCACTGGACTGCAATAGGTTGAAGAGAGGGAGATTCGACCGACCTGATTACTTGATAACACAAAAAAGCTCACCTCAGTACCAGCCTCCTGGATCCTCAAGGTCAGCGCCTTAATCTTTTCCTGGTCTGACAGCTTCACGGCAGGCTGGCTCTGGCTGAGCACCGGGATGATGGTGACGCCAGAGTGGCCGCCGATGACGGGGATCTTCACGGACGCTGGGTCTACCCCGTTGATCTCGCCGATGAAAGCGGCTGCACGGACTACGTCCAATGTTGTCACTCCGAGGATGCGAGCCGGGTCGTAGACTCCAGCCTGTTGGGTAATTCATAAGGTTTATCTAATAGAAACCGCTCTTCATCATCATGAGCTCATTAAACGTCCCCACAGAGGAGCACGAGCCTACCCGTATAGGGTAATTAAGTCTTAGTCGTCCAAGCGGGCCCAGTGCGGGTTGGACGACTTCACGCACAACTTTTGAATCTCTTCGCAGGCGTGCGCTGGTTTCCTCACGATATTTTCCTTTGCCGTACCAATAAGTCGGCCAATGCGCACTGGGCCCGCGTGGACTACTAAGGCCTGTACACCCTATATATATGGTAGGCTCGTGCCCCTCGGTGGGGACGTTTAATGGGCTGTTGATGATGATGTATCAGCTAGTAACAATAATAAAGGTACGCTTATCCGCTCGAACGTAGCACGCGCATAGACAATATTCATGTTGTGTATTATGTACGACCGCAATAAAAGTATACAACATTATATCCCCATACATACAAATACGTCATACAGTATGATGAAAGTTTATCAGTGTAAGGTTAACTCAAGACAGTGGGCGACATTATCTATTATTGCTTAAGACTCTTATCGTGTCGTCATCCATACTAGATTGTGTCACTTGAAATTCATATTATTTTCTTTTTTTCCACTTACACAAGGCAGGCAAAGGCAGATAAAGTAAGGTTTGGCATTCACGAGTCCACAACACAAATAAAAATCCACAAACATTCACACAGGCAGGCTGAACGAAGGCCTCGCCTAAAGGGTTCCACGCGGACCGATATTTAGCAGTCGACATACATCTGCTACCCGCCACCTTAACCAGGTTATCCCTCCATATGGTCGGCCTACAATTCGTTTCCCGTAAAAAATATATATTTGTCATAGTCACTTACATCTGACTCATATCCATAAACTGACGAAAACCTGGATTATAATGTACTGTTATAGTAACTATCTCTCTTAGGGATAAGATCAGAAATGATTTAATCTGTAAGAGAACTAAAGTTACCGGCATAGCCCGCCGGATCAGCAGGTTGAAGTGGCAGTGGGCTGTTCACGTATGACGCAGAACCGATGGCCGTTGGAGCAGACGAGTTCTGGAGTGGAGACCGCGTCTTGACAAGCGTAGCGTAGGACGCCCTCCAGCCCGATGGACCGACGACTTGCGAAAGGTCACTGGTGGAGACTGGATGAGGAAAGCGGAGGACCGGAATACCTGGCGCAAAATGGACCTATATATATGGAGGGGACCTATGTCCAGCAGTGGACTGCGATAGATTGAAGAGAGAAAGTAACTATCCTTACCTTCTTTAGCACCTCGGAGGCAATAGGCACCATCGAGTTGACCGGGTTGGTGATGATAGCCATGATGGCCTTGGGGGCGTTCTGGGCCACACACACAGCCAGGTCGCGGACGATGCCCGCGTTCGTGTTGAACAAGTCGTCGCGGGTCATGCCCGGCTTGCGGGGCACTCCCGCGGGGATCACCACGAGGTCAGCGCCTGTTGAATTCATCATCTTCATCAGCAACGTCAAAAAATGACAGGACATTCCCAGCACAGCCATGGGGAGATTGGGATATCGATCTATAGGACTATTTGTTTGACACCAATAAATATCGACTAACATTCACACAGTGCCATCTAGTCCCAAACTAAGCATTAGCATATAATATGGAGACTAAACTGATAAACATACTTATATGCATTTTTATGTAAATATGTATATACAAATTATCCAGAGAAAACACCCAGACCAATACAAACAGATATGGTCATGCACACAAATGTTTGTTCTGCCCAGGGATCGAACACGGAACCCTTGATGAAATAGCTGACATCTCAACCATTACAAACAAATGGGTCGTCAATTCATAAAAACAAATATTATTAGCAGCATAAGGTTTAGGAATCCAGTTTAAATACATATCTTTTTTTTTACATCATCCTACTATCTCATATTTAAAAGATCATATAATGCTACCACTATTTGAAGACATTCAATTTGTAAACACAAACATCATCCATAAGACACTGATACTCGTGATTGTGAACGAGTGGCATGCACTTTATATGCAAATAAACAGTACATACCCTGTGCATCCAGACAACCTGGAAAATTTCCTTTTAAATGATTTCCTACTTATTTGCCATTTTCCTCTACAGTTCAAACCATAGGCAATCTGCTGTCATCAACAACACTCAATTTGACAAACATCTAAATTATTAATTGTTTTTGCAATTAGTGTCACACAATTTACATATCCTACTCATGAGCTCTGTGCACACCACAGTAGTAACAATTACCTAGCATCATTATTAAAATGGTTTTACATGTTTGATCAATGCAATCATTACTATATTTATTATGTAGTTATGAAGCTGGGCAAGTTTTTCTTCAGCTGTATATTTGTAAGTGCCATGTTACGCCACACTATTTTTTTTACTAGAGAAATCTTGTCATTGTTTGGAAGGATGGCCCTTTGTGGTGCTTCAGACGATTCTTGTAATACTTTGATGCTTAAACTATAGAAATTGTAATTAAATTTAACTAACTACCATTTACTGTCGCCCTCCTACGGGAGGTGCCCCTGTGCTGGAATTACACCTTGCCACTACCAATGTGTTTTCGAATTTTCGAAAAATATATGCATTATCCGACGATCTTACGGAAGGAAAACATCGTGAGGAAACCTGCGCACGCCTGCGAAGAGATTCAAAGGTTGTGCATGAAGTCACCTAACCCGCACTGGGCCCGCGTGGACGATTAAGGCCTAAGGCTCGTGCCCCTCGTGGGGACAATTAATGAGCTGATGATGATAACTACCATTTGGAATATAAAGAAAAACATGAACATGTAAATTGTTTTGCACTCTCATTTCATTACAGAAATATACATATCTTGAATTAAAAAAATATGCATTGCATTGCCACAAAAAAAATATACATGTTTTTAAATAACATTTAGTCCATGATCTATTGAGAAAACTATCACTCTAGCTGATAAAGAGTGCTATATATTTGGTACCAAAGTCATAGGTCAGAAAAAAGTTTAGTGCCCAAGACTTATGCAAAAAAAAACACATTCAATTATTGATCTTGATTTAAGCTTGATTAGGACTTAAATAAATATTAAAATACAACTAGAGATTATTATTACAAAAATTGTGTGTCTCATGACCAGGCATCAATA
The DNA here is from genome assembly GCA_019425675.1 of Leucinodes orbonalis. Lineage (NCBI taxonomy): Eukaryota > Metazoa > Arthropoda > Insecta > Lepidoptera > Crambidae > Leucinodes > Leucinodes orbonalis. The sequence continues at coordinate 24,747 of PQWD01007299.1, read as the reverse complement.
ATGTTTGTAACGAAATGTACATTTAATAATAATATCACAGTATGAGATAACTAGAACTGGCATATTTTTTTTAGTTTATCATTTTATGAAATATAACTGGCAATTATGTTAACACCGAACAGACATTATGTGTAGTACATAACCAATGTATTAAATAAATTTTATTTTATTAAAAGGAACCATACATATTGTTTTAAAATAAGAATCATTGACTACTTATAGTATCTAATATGTTGTAACCAAATCTATTGCCAGAAGTTGACACAAATATCATTACAATGCCAAGGTCACAAGTGGAATTTAGGTTAGAATTTATGTTTGATTAAAAATGGTCTCTATTTATCTATTACATAAATCTTGCACATTTAACAATATGGCCTTGACAAATAGAAGAATCACAGATAAGATTTAAAGAAACAAATCACCACTAGAGGTTATAAAGTCATGTTACATAACACTAAAAACACTTCAGTTTTTTCTCACCATTTTAATCATGAAAACGTAAGATAAGTGATGTACCTTTGATGGCAGCTGCAAGCTCCTCGGGTCCCTTATGACCAGAGACCTTGGCGATGGTGTCCATATGGGAAAGGTCTACTGCAACGCCAGGGGTCACTGGCGCCAGGTCGTATAGCGCCAGCTGGGTCACCAGCGGGTTCTGCTTCAGCAGCAACGACAGTGGCTGCCCGATACCACCAGCCGCTCCAGCGACCACCACTTTATAGTTCCTCTGAAAAACAACGCTCGTTACTAAGAAAAACTAACACCAGTAACATATGCTAAGGCAATTGATGGTAAATCTGGAAGATATCTCGAGTTCTCATCAGAATTTTTAGCTTAGAACTGCAAAATTTTGTAAACTCACTTGAGACGTGGTGGAGAAGTTCTTTGCGCCATTCTGGGCAACAACCGCAGCAACGGGTTTTAATGATCGGGAAAACATTTTTAGGTTTGATTATGTGTAAATACCCGATAATAAATGAATAAAATGAAATTATTATTTCCACCACTGACCCGGGCGACCTTTCCAAGATAACTAGACAGATAGTGAGGTGCTGTGCTGTTACGTTACGTCAGTTCTAGGCGCGAGCGTTAAATATACGGACTAGTTAAAATAAACGTCGACGTAATTCAAAGATTCGACAGTCTACTGATCTACTACTTCTACTAGTTAAATTAAGTAACAACTAAACGAGTAGTCCACATGTTCATAAACTAACTTAAATCGAAGCTTAACGCAGCGGCGCAGTGTCCACTTTAGCTTCAACTTGCGAACCTTACGGGCTAGCCAAGTAGCTTATTCTAGAGTCCTTTAATAAAAAATCTTATCGATCTCATTTTAATATATATTACATAGTCTGCAGTTACAGTTTCAGTAGGCCGGACACTTATGTCACAGAAACGTTGGAGCAATGTAAAAAGCGCTAGGATAGGCGGTATTATGCGGTCTGGAATAGTCTGGATATTATTATATGGGGAGTTTGAATGAAGAAGCCATATTTCTTGTGTTTATGCAGTAGTGGAGTGCAATAAGTTAAATTAAAACGGATGTTTATTTTTTAGTGTAAAACCTTTGGTTGACCCTAAGAATAATAATATCCCAGCTTTATAGGTATTATTGTATGGGTGGACCATTCACTGAGTTACAATAAAACCCACGTTAAAATAGTGTACTGACATTGACGTCTCATTGTTATCAATTTTGACAGCCGATAATGACTGATTCATTCAATATTCATTCAGTTGGTGTTGTTTTGGTATTTTTTGTATTTTAATAAAAATATATATAAAGTTTTCTGGTCCATTAATAAATATAATTCCTTACAGTATGAATGTAATCCAAGCAGTCAAAATGTATATAACCAAAATGACAGAAGAAAGTGGGCCTGGAATGAAAGTGATACTGATGGATAAGGAAACGGTACGTTGTTGATTTATTGAAAATTTTGCCATTAATTTATTTCTTAAAAGTTTTCTGTTTTCTCGAAGCAAACACCCAAAAACCCAATGAAGAATTGACACAGGAATCTTCCTATAATACCCAAAAAAAATCATGTATTTAATTTCTTTAGCATTTAATTATAAATGTTTGGTTTAATGTACTATTTTAACTTCACCCAAGATTTCACATATAACTTAGAATTATTGTCTCACAAAGTTAACTTATATATACACACACATAGCTATGCTGTTTCAAGGCCTGTAATCTGCTGCTAAAGGCTGATGATGTCACCAATGCAAATAAACAGCAATTTTGGTGTGTACTTAGTACACACAAAATAAACAATAATATTAGACTTATTTTCTAATGAGGCTGAAACTGGCAGATTATTCTAGTAGAAAAAATTCGATGGCCAAGCACATAGAAGGACTTGGGCCCTGTTCTCAATAGAATATGTTAAAATTAGTAATTAGATAATTTAGAATATTAAATTGATTTAATTTTCTTAAAATGATTGTGTTTTGTCATTTATTGTTAATTTGTAATTAATTTATCACCTTTCTGATAATTTGATTCAAATTTGTTATTAACTCAATTTAATCAGTAAATAATGTATAGACTACTTGCAACAATACTTATGTAAATTCATGTCCCATGTTAAATTGTGGTACTCAGGGTCCATATGTTTACAATCCAATAATGTAACACCTTACGGAATACATGTATAATGCAATACAAATAAATAAATTTAGTGTTATCTACTATTGCTACTTACTTTATGAATGAGAAGGTTGCTGCATAATATCTTTCTTATAACCATTCACATGTAGCATGGGTGTAAACTCACAAGACACAATAAATAAATCTATTGTTTATGTGCAGTTATCAGATTAAAAACTATTTTCCAGACAAGCATAGTCAGCATGGTGTACAGCCATTCGGAGATCCTGCAGAAGGAGGTGTACCTGTTTGAGCGTATCGACAGTGCCTCCAAGTGGGACAACATGAAGCACATGAAATGTATTGTCTTCCTGCGTCCCACTTCTGAGAATATTGCCTTGCTGTCACGAGAGCTGCGCCATCCTAAATATGGCAATTATTACATTTGTAAGTGATTTGGATTTGCTAAATCTGACATATAAGATACAATGTTAAGATTCTCATGCAATATGTAAAACTAAGTATTATTTTGTTTAAAATAAATATGATGACTTGTTAACAAACGAAATTAAATTAATGTGTGTAAATTAAATTGACAGAATAGTTTTAGTAAAGTATTTTACTAAAGAATTAAGCAAAGTAATCTATGAGTTATTGTTTATTGTACTTGGCATTCATTTACACGTCAATATTTTTTAAGTAAGTGGAGCCAATCATCAGCAGCTCATTATAACGTCTCCACTCAGGGGCACGAGCATACCTGTAAAGGGTTATATAGACCTTAGTCGTCCACGCGGGCCCAGTGCGTATTAGCCGATTTCATGCACAACCTTTGATTTTCTTCATAGTTTCCTCACAATGTTTTCCTCCAACGTAAGAGCGTCGGATAACGTATATGTAATTTCGAAAATTCGAAAAGACATTGGTACGCGGCGGGATTTGAACCTGCACCCTCCAGGTCGGAAGGCAAAACAGTTCACACCAATGAGCCACAAGTGGAGCCAACAATCATATCATATTGAGCCATTTTGCTTTTTTCAAATAACATATAAAGATACCTTTTTTTGTAAAAACACACATATTATACATAGAAAACACCCGTACCAATACAAACAGACATGTTCATACACACAAATGTTTGTACTACGCGTTGATCGAACCCGGAACCCTCGGTGTAATAGATGACGTCTCAACCATTACAACATATGGGTCGTCAAAAGAAACCACGTACGGAAGAGAAACCACGTTATCCCAAATTTCACGCAAGCGAAGCCGCGGGTAAACGCTAGTTAGTGTATGAAATTATCTTCAGACTTCAGCAACGTGGTGCCCAAGTCTGACATCAAGACCCTGGCGGAGTGCGACGAGCAGGAGGTGGTGCGGGAGGTGCACGAGCTGTTTGCTGACTACCTCGCGGTGGATCGACACCTGTTTTCTTTCAACATCACCGGGTGTATGCATGGTAAGCTCTTACTTGATTATAAATGCAATTTTATAACGATTACTTTGTATGCTGCGACATGTTTGCAGTATGTAATGAACATACATTTAAGAAAAATATTATAAAATCGATAGAAAACATTGAGAAAGATAGTATAAAAATATAAATCAAAGTATGGTTTCTCTGTATCGAATTGTTTGTCAGTTCAAGTACTAATAATAATTTGTATCAAAGATTAATCCAGTTGGAGACATAATGATATCCTTTTCATCTCTCTCTGTGTAGCTTGTAGTGTAGTGTAACATTGAGTCTACATTTGTGCCTTTGCAGTAATATAGAACAGCGTTTCTTTTTTTGTGTACTTCCGAAGTACCTAAATTTTAAATTATTAAATATGTGGATAATGGTGCTGGTTGCACATTGACTCTAAACTTAGTTATTAAGACTAACATATATCCTTGTGTGTAATTGTTTGTTATCCTAAATAAAGAAAAAAAATGACGGAGAGCCATCCATCGGCGTGCCAGGTCGCCATACCTTTTGGCCGGGCAGACCAGCAAGTCTCCATTCAATTTATTATCATCACCATCATCAGCATTTAACCCATTGACCGCCGGGAATACAGACACAATAAGAAATCTATTGTCTGGCGCCATTAGGCGTCGATGGCGGTCAAGGGTTGGAGTATCTGAAGGGACAGGACATTCCATACATGAAATAAATAAATAAATATCCACTGACATTTACACAGCGCCATCTAGCCCCATATTAAGCGACGAACTTGTATAACAGGTACTAAAGAACAGATAAACATATTGTATACTTTTTTGTATACAGTAATACCCCGGACTTACGCGATAGGTGGGACTGAGCGCTATCCGCGTAAGTCGAATTCGCGTAAGTCGGGGTACAATTTTGCATATAAAGACATACAAAGTATGTTTAATTGGGACTGGAGACTAAATAAAACAATAATTTAGGAAATAATTAGTATCTAATTCTAGATAATATGACAAACTATATTAATAGAGTGTATGTATAAACACAATCCGAAGTTATTTTGATGTAGAAGGTTTCATAAATTGTAACAAAGTCGTCTGACAAGTCAATGATTTTTTCTTCTCCTACTACTGTTGTAAACTGAACGAATACTAATGCGGGCGGGGGGAGTCAGAAACAAACGCCGCCGCTTGACCTTGACTGCGCGGCGTTCAAACAAAAAACGAATAGACGAGAAAATTAAATCGCGTAACTCCGAATTCGCGTAAGTCGAGGTAGCGTAAGTCGGGGTATTACTGTATATTGTTTTTTTAGTTACATACAAATAAATATAAACGACCAATACAAACAGTCATGTTCATGCACACAAATATTTGTACTGCACCGGTATTGAAGGAACCTTTGGAGTAGTGTAGCCAAAGTCTCCACCGTTATTCCACATGGGTTGTCCAATGGTGATCTTATATATCTCTGAAAAATTATTTGGTATTTTAATGGCTAATGTCCTGTGCAAAACATGGGATTGGCCCTTAGATAAACAATTCATCCTCGTCATCTTGATGGTTGGCGTTCCACAACCGTTCGATTTATGCGGAACTTTCTTCCACGCACACTGCTTTTATGGAACGAGCAGCCCCCGGAAAATATGACATTGGAACCTTCAAGAAAAGAGCGTATTCCTTCCTAAAAGGCAAGCAACGCACCGGTGACACTTCTGGTGTCTCCGTTGTTTATGGGCGGAGATAATCACTTTCCATCAGGTTACTCTCTAGCTCGTTTGCTCCCTATAACATAAAAAAAAACACTAAGTAGATGCAGAATCTCACTCAAAAAGTGTCCGCGGCAAAACTCTGCTCATCGTGTCAGTCGGGCAGATTTTTCATTCATAATCACGTTGCTCGCTACATGACATAATAGTCGTGTGCTTGTGACTTTGACTGTTTGACCGCCAGTAACGCCTTAAGACGCCAAGTATAGATTCGTGATATGTTCACAAAACAACTGAAAAAAGTTTTCGAATGCAGCGACAGCACACATACACATATTTCTAATGAGCGTAGGTACAGTTACCTAAACAACGAGCCTACAACTGTATTTTTTTATTTGTTTTTTTTTTATCTATAGGCAGACATTTGACTGCCATCTCACCTGATGGTAAGTGACGATGCGGCCTAGGATGGATCATGCCTGCCTAGAAACACCTTATTCACTCTTGCCTTGAAGATCGCCAGGTTGTTATGATCGGGGAACACATAAGGAGGCAAAGAGTTCCATTCCTTTGCGGTGCGCATTAGGAACAAGGCACCATAGCGCGCTGTGCGGGGATAAATGGAATGTCCACCACGTAAGGATGGAACGCTCGGAAAGGGGCTGGTGGAATATTCTGTATAGAATATCATTGGCCAGACACTATAGATTTTCCATTGTCCGGATTCCTGGCGTTCAATGGGTTAAGATAGAATAATTCCCATACCAGGGGGTAACCACAATCTCATAAAACAGTTGTTATAATGCAATACGTCAGCATTTTTGTACCAGATAAGACGTAATATTATTGTAACACTATTTTAAGAGATGGCGTTAACCCCCCAGGTCGCACATGGGACCAGAACCACTTGCAGCGCTGCGCCCAGGGTTTGCTCGCGTTGTTGTTGTCTCTCAAGAGGCGCGCGGTGATCCGGTACGAGGCAGAGTCGGAGGCTTGTGTGCGTCTCGCGGAGAGACTGCGTGATTTGCTGCGGCGGGAGGCTGCGCTTGTCGACAACAATATACCTCTGAACGGAGACGTGCCCACTCCTCAAGTGCTGATCGTGGATAGGAGGAGTGATCCTGTCACTCCGCTCCTGAATCAGGTGTGATTGTTGTATTTTGTTTTTAATTATACGAGTACTTTAAAACTAAAGAAAAAAAGAATACTTTTTTTTTAAAGAGTAACTACTGACTTTCTTGCTGGATTATACTCAGTAGAAAACTAAACAAACCAGTGGTAGCTTCATTTGACATCCATCTATGTATTTATAAGTGTGGAGCGTTGGTGGCTCATTGGCAACGGCGGGTCATGGGGGTCATGACCCCTCCCCCCTCTGAGCTATTTTTAAGTACTATACTATAGTACACTAACAAAATACCTTATAAGAGCTTAACTTGACTACTACTATGTGACCCACTCCTGGCGCCTAACCTGGATCCGCCCTTGCTCATTGGTGTGGACTGTTGCCAGCCAATCAGGAGAGCGCAGGTTCAAATCCAGCAGGTTTAATGTCGTCGAATTTTCTAAATGCTATGTACGTTTGTCCAACGTTCTTACAGCGAAGGAAAACATCGTGAGGAAACTTGTGCACGCCTGCGTAGAATTTCAAAGGTTGTGTGTGAAGTCGGCCAATCCGCACTGGACCCGCGTGGACGACTACGGTGGGCTCGTGCCTCGGTGGGGACGTATAATGATGTTGATATACGATGTATGTGATCAGTGGCGTGCACAGAGATTATGAGTAGGGTATGCAAAGTGAGTGACACTTATCGCAAAAATGTATAATTTGTTTTGTCAAATTGAGTGCTGCTGATGACAGCAGCTTGCCTGTGGTTTTCAAATCTTTAGAGGAAAATGGGCGAATAAGTGGGAATCATTTAATATATTGGCGATTTTCTGGGTTGTCTGGATGCACAGGATAAGCACTGCTTATTTGCATATATAGAGTGCACGCCACTGTTTCCCTGCAGGATTCGAATCCACTTCCGGGTCTAAGCCAAATGCTTTGCGAACTAGATCACGGAAACAGTTAATAATCATCAAAATCATTAAGAGGTAATAGTCATCAAAATCAAAACATTATTCACTCTTTACTCGATTAATGATTATTTTAAGACTCCATTTTGTTGTTTTGTATTTTCGACTTTGAAAATTATTTTGAAGCCTATGCTGACTTAAATAATTTTGACATGGAATTTGACCTGCATACATGAGTTTTAACGTCTATTCTATGTAATTTTCGAGATTAATCATTACTTTTAAGCCTTAACTGTCTAAGGATGTTATTAGACTAAACAGTGTTGTCTTACCAGTGGACGTACCAGGCGATGGTTCACGAGCTACTGACAATCAACAATAACCGAGTCAGCCTGGCTCACCTGCCCGACGTGCCCAAGGACTTCAAAGAAGTGGTGCTTTCCTCCGAACAAGACGAGTTCTATGCCAAGGTACGCCATTCCGTCATCGAGTGGATGACATTTTATTGTGAACTTTATTAGTTTTGTCTGTCCCGTTGTCTGTTAGTCTCTAAGTTGCCTCAAAGGTCCTAAACTTCCTAAAAAATGCCCAACAAAACGAGTCGTAAAAGATCTTCTAGATAGAAGTGACTACAGGTATAAGCCTAAATAGCCCCCAAATTCCAAATAAGAATAAAAGGCTGTGCCTAGGGATGAAACGATACCATTGAGGTATCGATACTGTATCGGTCGTCGAGTATTGATACGTACTCGGTATGGATTGAAAAGTATCGATACTTACTCGCATCGAATAGATTTTGAAAAATTTCAAGTTATTCGGCTTTCTTGGAGCGCTTTCACTTCTTGCCAACTGTGAGTTGTTTGTGTTGTTACCGAAATCAAAATCTTCATTCATTGATTCATTTTCAGACTCCCAGGTTGAAATTGTCATATATATTTTAATATTATTATTTATGAATGATTTCCCACATGCATTTGGAAGTAAACACATCTGGGAAATAACTTGAAATAAAGTTTTTTAAACTATAGTATAGTACTCATATGATACGAGTACTTTTAACCGATACCTACTCGATACTTGATTATAAAGTATCGATACTAAAAATACTTGGTACTGGATAAAAGTATCGAGTATGAACTCGTATTTACTCATATCGTGTCATCCCTAGCTGTTCCTTCTGCGCTCGCCACTTGGCCGGTGAAGTTGTAAAGGCCATCTATGGCCAACAGCATAAGTCATATAGAAAAAAAACTGTCAGTCTGTAACCAAATCTTGAAAACAGAAAAAAGTTTAATAAATTTCGTGCAAGATAAATGCTTTCGTAATTAGTTTTATTATTTTAAGTACAATTGCATTTAAGAATAAATTAATAATAATAACAACAACATATTATAACAGACATGTTCATGCACACAAATGTTTGTACTGTCCAGGAATCGAAACCGCAACCCTAGGTGTAAATTTAAGCATTACACTATATAGGTCTATAAGTTAAGATACCTCGTAAGGTTTTGTTTGTAATTATTAATTTATTAAAATGTCAGAACCTGTACTCAAACTTCGGCGAGATCGGGCAGACGATCAAATCCCTCATGGAGGAGTTCCAGAAGAAAGCCAAGAGCCACCAGAAGGTCGAGAGCATCGACGACATGAAGAACTTCGTCGAAACCTACCCCCTGTTTAAGGTAAGGCTCATCAGTTACCTTTACTAAACTTCCAATATAACTTGCCAGATGGTCAGTTAAAGAAGAGTAGACGTCACGGCAGCTAAGTGCATCTGTCACGAAAACTGCCCTTTAAGGAAATAGTATACTATGTATGGCTCCTATAATATATAATGAATTGCCGACAGACTTAAAAAGTATGTATGACGAATGAATTTGTTAATTTTGGCTCCTGTATTGTATTTTTATAATTGTATTCTATTTTGACAAGTTATACCTAAAATATAGTATACAACATTAACATATAAAAATTTGTATGCTTACTAAAGGTAGGGCATAGTGATACATGTTAAACTATGACCAAACATCTGTATTTATTTTACCAGCTATGTCTGGCAAATAAATGATTTGATTGATTGATTAACTGCATTTTTGTACTTTGACTAGGTTGTAGACTTGTGTTATGTACTGAGTCATCTAGGTATCACCGCAGTGACAGATATTGTCCCGTGAAACAGGAGTGCTATGCACTTTTGTGTGCCGGGATGAGGGCACTGTAGTGAAATTACTGGGTTTAAGAGACCTAACATCTGTTGTCTCGGGTGTCGGGCGCAGTGCGGCATTGACGGAGAATAATAACTGTCTATCAGGTATTGGTCTCTTTCAATGCCGTTCTGTCATTGTTAGGCGTATCACTAACCATCAGGTGAGCGTTCTGACCGTCCTGTACACTTGTCATCATCATCAGCTCATTAAACGTCCCCACCGAGGGGCACGAGTCTATTGTACAGGCCTTAGTCGTCCACGCGGGTCCAGTGCGGTTTGGACGACTTCACGCACAACCTTTGAATCTCTTCGCAGGCGTGCGCAGGTTTCCTCACGATGTTTTCCTTCACCGTAAGAGTGTCGGATAGCATACATATGTTTTCGAAAATTCGAAAACACATTGGTACGTGGCGGGATTTAAACCTCAGCCCTCCCGGTAGGAGGGCGACAGTCTACAACATTGAGCCACCGACGCTCTTACACTTATAACATAAAGAGACGTTCCAGAAAATGTGTGGTACGGTGACGAAGCACGTGACGGTGGTGGGCGAGCTGTCCTCGCTGGTTTCCCGACATGAGTTGCTCGCCGTCTCCGAGTTGGAACAGGAGATCGCCTGCCACGGAGACCAGGCCGCATCTGCAGGTACCCTATACTCTGGTACATATTCCCCCCGCCCTGACGAGGTTCCAGTCCTGGTCGGGGACGCCCTTAGGCTCGTTATGTGAACTTTAAGGCTGAGAGCCATCTGCGCTCGCCAATAGCTCGGTGAAGCTGTAAAGGCCATCTGCGGCCAACAGCAGTAGTCAGTTCGAAAAAGAAATTAAAAAAAATTAGGCGCATATTGACCGCGTCTTGGCAAGCGTAGCGTAGGACGCCCTCCGGCCCGATGGACCGACGTCTTGCGAAAGGTCGCTGGTGGAAGCTGGACGAGAATAGCGGAGTACCGGGATGTCTGGCGCAAAATGGGGGAGACCTATGTCTAGCAGTGGACTGCATTAGGTTGAAGAGAGAGGCACATATTGTTACGAGCTGGGGGTACTGGATAAATTATTGCCAAACACGAAGCATAACACGGTAACACACTTTATTAATTCACCACTATTAACTACACACAACACTAATTACACTTACACTCTCACTATAAGTCAATTGACGCACGCACAATAATCAGTAATTAACACTGCACACTGTAACACAACACTTGATGAGTCCGTATAATGTCCACACACGTTATAATCACTCGTTAACTCTTCAAACTACTCGCTCTCTACTACAGGTACTTCGCTCTTGAGTAGAACACAAGACTGCCGGCGCACCCATCGGTCTGCCTTATATACCTGTCCGCCCGCTAAGCTCGAAGCGTCGACGTCATTCTACATAGTTCGCGAAATATGTAGAACATACTTGACTCTTTGCTATTTGACAATTCGCATGTCATACTCTTTGGTGGACTGACGTTATATATTAGCCGCCATATTTAATGTCATTTTAATTACGTCAATTTGTAACAATATATACTTAGATAAACAATAAGCAAGGTATCACCCTATATATATATACTCTGGCACATGTATAATAATTCATTTATTCACTTCAATTTGTAACAGTGGTATACAAGTCATACATACAATAGCAGTTGTTATTGCTAGTTCCAAATTTACCTTTTCAAGGTATAAGTGATATTTTAATTACATTTCTATATTTTGTCCGTTTTTTAATTATAAGTGCATTAATAGTTATCAATTCAATTAATAAATAAAAATAAACAATTAATTGGTTAGTAAAGATCAATAATTGAATTCATAAATAATAATTAACAATTGAATTTAAAATTAAGATGAAATAAAATACTAAATTAAGTTTTCCATCACCGTAAGAGCGTCGGATAACGTACATATATTTTAGAAAAATCGAAAACACATTGGTACGTGTCGGGATTTGAACCTTAGCCCTCCCGGTAGAAAGGCGACAGTCCATACCATTGAGCCACCGACGCTCCTAACTAGATGCACAATTTCACTCAAAAAGTGTCCACGGCAAGTCTGCCCATCGCGTCAGTTAGGCAGAGCTTTCATTCATAATCATATAAATATGTACAGCGCCTTAGAGAGCTGATAGCCAACGACAAAGTGCGCAACCACGACCTCTCCAAGTTGGTCGCGTTGTACGGACTCCGTTACGAGCGATCGGGGGGCGGGGTCCTTACCTCGTTGGGGGCGGCGCTTGCGGCCCGAGGGGCCCAGCCCCCGCCTAGACCGCAGGCCTTGGGGAAGAGGCCTGATCTGTTCGGGCTTAATGATGCTGCTAACATCACTAAACGGTTGTTTAAGGTACGAATAGTGTTTTGATTCAATAATATATTAACGTTTGTTGCTATTTTACTATGAGACTAGTGGTTACTATAGTCACCTGCCAGTCATTAGGCAGTCGTCAGAATTCATTACATTTAATAGGAAAGAAACAAACATATTTATTGGCCACAAATATTAACAAAGCTTTTAAATCTTACATTGTAAATTTTGTACTGAGTCGTCTATATTGTTTATAACTAGTTAAGTTTTTTTTTTTTGTATTTGTATTTTGTTCCGACTTAAAAGTAATGAATAGGGCTCAATGAGTTGTCATGTTTCGTGTCACATCTTAAAGGGAAGGAATAAAAGTATCCGTCTCCTGGTTCTAAGCTACCTACCGAACAGGCTAATCGGTTAAGTTGCTCTCGAGTTATGAAAGAATAGTGTAATTGACACAATTACATATACATAATAATAATTATTCAATTATTTGTCAAAACAATCAAAATCTTACCAACATTTAGTCGATATATTTTATTAAAAATTATTTTAATATCAAAAATCTATGTGCTTATAAAATATAAAAATAGGTCAATTAGTTAATAAGTCAAAATCAATGTTCATCAACAACAACAAGAAAAAAACATTTAAATTACCAAAGTAATGCATTGTAGCCCATCGCGATCAAACGACGTGACAAGTAATTTTTACATATGTATATTTTTGTGACGGCAGGGTCTGAAAGGCGTCGAGAACATATACACGCAGCACACGCCGCTGCTGAAGGGCACCATCGAGGAGCTGATCAAGGGCAAACTCCGCGAGAGCGCCTTCCCCACTCTGGGCGGGGACGAGGCGCCGCCCGCCCGCCGCCCACAGGACATCATCGTGTTTATGGTTCGCTATTGTTCTTTTATATGGTTTTTTATAATAAATTATAGTTCTCATATGTGATAGTGAAATATAGTAATTGCTAGGTATGGCTCGCATTGAAACTGTACAATAAATATTAGAGATCATTATAATGGAAATTATGCTGTCTGTATTTTATTACTTGGCCTGGAACATAGGATACTGCCTATAAAGGCATTTTTATAAATTGTATATTGATATTTTTCAAATATCCTATGTTCAAATACAGCCAAGAATATGTGTACAAAATTTAAAAGTAATTGCTTCAGTAGTTTTCGCGTTAAAGCGTAGCATTTTGTTGTGTTCCGCCAAGCGAGAGAGGTCACCGAAGACTAATTCCGCGCCATCTTACTTATTTTTCCTTTTCACTATCCCTTATTAAAGGTAAGGCAAGCCTACCTACGTAACCTTTTAAAATACCGTTAATAATAAACCTACCATAACCTCTATAGTAAGTTTTTTTATACGTTATTCTCTTAATACGTTTTTTGATATGAATCAAATGGTGATTCCAGGTTGGAGGCACCACGTATGAGGAGTCTCTAGCGGTGCACCAGATCAACCAAGCGTACCCAGGAGTCAGAGTAGTGCTAGGGGGGACCACCATACACAACTCTCACTCGTTCCTCGAGGAAGTGAAGCAATCTTCTCAGGGGACGCATAAGACGTCAAAACATATTAAAAATGTTTAGGCTAGTCTAAGACCCTTGTTACTGTATCAGCAGTTCAGTAAAAAAAAGTATTACACTTTGTAGGCCGCAAAATTATTATAATACAGATGTATTGAAGACTTGCTAAGAAGATCGCTGTACATCAACGATCCTTTAAGGCTAAGGTAGCTACTGATTATCAGGTGGACTGCCCTGGTTTGAGTTATTTAAAATAAGTTGATATTCATGTTATTATACAGGAAATATTATTTACTTAGCTCGAAATCTGCAATAAAAAGTATTGCGATATACATTCCTATGATTTGTTTAATATTTAGTCTGGTATTATGAAAAATTACTACTTTCCTATTTCTGTAGAAATAAAATAACTGGCTTTTGGTCTAGATATCAAATAGAGTGAAAACACCAACAGACATCGGACCAGCTCTAGGCTTATTTTACAGACCGAAACCACTCGAAAGTTGGTGAAAGGTCAACTTTTTCAAATGATAATTATTTTCTTTCTTTCTTGTAAGTTGATGTTGAGGTCGAAGTAGAATCAATTGAAAGCAGCTCAGAGTGGAGTATGACATCACATGCAATTAATTTCATTCAGTTACATGTGTTTTAGGCATAATTAACTTAAAACATTATGTTTTTAGAAAATTACTCTTTAATGTATTATTATGAATTATGATTGATGATCATTCTACATAGGTATCATATTTTATTTGGCATTAAACAAGATGTGTAATTGTACAGATTGTGATCGAGTGTATGGTATTATTTAATAGTCGGTATGTATATAGGCTTATATTAACGAAGTGGTGTGAAACCTATGTAATCTATTACTGTCTAGATTAAGACGCATAAATGTTATTTAATTAATTTATTGTGATAGTTGTTAAGTTTATTTAAATATAAATTTCATTTAGACTTTTCTGCCTTTTATTATTCCAAATTTTAATCATAACCTTATAAGTTATTACACAATATTTTATAGCAACTATAATTATTTTTACTACATGTTATTTTAGTATTAGATTTGTAAGAATATTATATTTATAAAATACACCATTATTAATAGTCTGTCACCGTTTATAAAACTTCCGATTCATTTATTGCGCAGTGAAATAATCGTTGGCTCTTTGCCAAGTCTACGACGCAGTATTTTTTGTGTCAAAAATTGGAGAGTTTTTGATGAATAATTTCAAAATTGAGTTGGTTTCCTTAGTGTACAAGTTTCAACTTCACCCGAATTTAAAAAGATCTTATTAATAAAGAAAAGCACAAACTAAGAAGCTGACCAAATGAGGCATAGTATCTATAGTTATGGAGAGAAGTTCCCGATTCAGCTACAGCAACCCCAAGAACCGCGCGTGGACCGGCGTCACCGTGTTCACGGCATACCTGGTGTTGCTGATGGTGGAAGTTTACATTGAGTATTTGAAAACCAGACACATTTACGCATTTATAATCAGTTTTGTAATTTGTGTGTGGTCTCCCATAGCTATGCTGTGCGGAAGGCCTATAAACCAGTCGCGTAGCCAGGTCTGACCTAGGCATAGGCGAAATGCCTTAAGCGAGGCCCTTTGACAATTCAATAAAATATTTTTACGTAAAAGTAAAGTGTGCCGTCCTTTTTCATTTAACGGATATTAAGATTTTAGTTGAGACCAACAGATAACTCAGATGCTTTGTTGTCATTTCAGTCTTTTAAATCATTCATCCCAAGCGAGTCCGAACAAGGGCCCTGGGGTAAGAAGCCCCTTCGTCTACGCCTTGCTACGCCACTGCATATACCCCTGCATGTGTGTTGTGAAACGTTATACCTAGGCTGATGATGATTGGTTGATAAAAGGACTCTTAGGCTTCGTTTGCGACCAATTTTGTTCAAATTATTTGAACAAGGTTGTAATAAGTATTTAATTTTATTTTGAATTTGAATTAATTAATGCTATGTCAGCCCATGGACGGGTAAATCGTTATCGGACAAGACGAGGCCGATGGGTAGTTGATCCAACAATTTGGTATTCTCCACCACCCGCAATAAAATACCAAACCATATTTTTATAAAAGCGCACATTTTTTATGTGTCGTTTTAATGATCACTTTTGTATATTTGCAATATTGTATTATTAAAAATATTGAAACCAATACATATGAGGTCAATTGATGATAGTGAGCGATGACGTCACATATCACTAATATCATAGTATTATACAAAATCTATGGAAATGATCCTTTTCGACAGTTTTGTGGAATATTTTATTTGTTACCGATGTTACAAGATGGCACACCTTTTGTTCTAGTATTAGTTGAATTTTTGATATAAATTGCCATCTACATTTTATATAAGTTACTTAATGATATCGTTTGGAAAAAGACTACAATTTTTCTTTGATGAACATGCAATACGAGTATGCAATAGTTTCATATTTAGTAGTTTTGTATTCCTCCTGCAGACAGATAAATAAAACACATAAAATAGATTTGCATCTTATTTATTGATTTGTCCTTTCAAAACTTTGTTTTCGCTTAAGATCGGACTTACAAGGATTATCTTTTCTTTCGGCTACTTAAACATTACAGTTATAAAGAAATCACAATGTGGAGAGTGTCCGGGCGGCCCCGCGCCGCTCGCGCGTTACTTTAGTCAGTCGTTAGCACGGAGCGGGCCGTCGGGACCCGAGCCAGGCCCTGGCCCGTGGCACGTGCCCCTGGTGCCAACGACCCTACGCACATGCCACGGGCCACAAGCACGCCCACCGGCTTCACAAGCCGCTCGCACAACATACCATCCCACTACATCCAAACCCAATCTCAAAACACAACTTTCAATATGAAAGAAACTGTTTCATTGTTAATGCTTATTATTATTTAATTTTTTTTTTTGTAAAAATTTACAGTCGTCAGTTGTAAAATTAGAAACGAACCGATTTATAGCTAACTTACAATCACACGTAGAAACTTATTTGAGCTAAAAGTAAAAAAAAGAAGTTGTATTTATATAAAGCGTGCGGGCGAGTCCCGCCCGCCGCCCCACACATCTCTATCGTTAACTTACCTAAACTTCTACATAATTACAAATGCACAGTGTTTACATATTAACCATACACTTTTACATATGTATATATATATAATTTACCGTTAGATCCGAGTACATACACTATATGTATAAGGTTCGTGAACCGTGCCACGGAGGTCCGGCGCGCCGTATATACATATGACATGAGCTATATACAATGACGGACCAACTACGCGCTAACTAACCGATGAGTGACGCGTCGGCGACATCCGAGCGAGAGAAGCTATACAAAAATAACATAATAATCTTACAAAAAGTGTTTAACGTTAAGAAGGGCGGCGGCCGCCAAATGCATCCGGCGTGGCTATACACAATGTACAAGTTAGTACCTAACGTTGCTAAATAATGGACGAAGTTTGCGGAAACCCTATTCAGCCGCGTCTCAACCGGACTCACACACAATTTCCTCCGAGTTTAATTACAATACGTTTAGGGCGCCGAGCCGACAGCTGCGATGGTGGAAGACTGGATAAAATATTACAATAATACCATCATTACGAATAGCTTTGACGTGCCATGGCTACAAATTACGGCCAACATGGCAGTGTACCAAATGAAAATTACTTTCAATACAAAGTTGTATCGCAGCGCGCGGCCGCGCCTACCTATATCCATACAACGCATTTATATTGATTACAATTATACAATAACTCTGTCCATATTGAACCCTTAAAACAAAGCAATAAGATTACGTTTCGTTTGATTTAAATTTTCCTTATATGTTAAATGCAAATGCGTTATACAGTTAAGCGTCAGTGATCGAATGCGGCGAGAGGCGCCATGAGTCGCGCCATCGACCTCACCAGAGACACAAACAATGTCATTTTTCTTTACATTTTTGATTACAATATTTACCATAATTAATTACATCAATATGTATTTACAAACATATTAAAAAGCTTATGAATAGCACCTCTTGTATCTTAGCCGATGGGGTCAAACTCATTACACCTCTTACAATATTATGTTTACAGAATCAAATCATCATTGAACTCTCTTTATAAAATTAAACTTGACACAAAATTTGTATTGATTCTATTCACAATTATCTCAAAATGTAACGCACAGTTTTTAATAGCAATAATTTCAGTGCTGTGCCTGACCACTGTCATGTAACCGTCTATACAAGAAAGCATTTTAAATATAACACAATTAATTCGCTGTTTCACACAATCAGGCACAGCGCTATAAACATGGTGATGATCAGTCTACGGAGTTATCATTTGCATCATCAGGATAAGAATTGAATACAATAACAGTTGCAAAGAAACGGTTCTGCGATAAGACATTGATACTGCGGAATACCATGCTGAATTCATATTTCACTATATTCTATAAGTTCAATTGCTAATTAGAAAATGGTCGATGTCGATGGAATGATAAACTTAAAATGTTAACAGCACAACCATTTTATTTAAGGCATATAGGTAGACATATTTCTTAAAAATGTAGCATTTTTTTTTGTAATTCCACAATATTATCTATCAAACAATTTTGGCAATATACAACGCAAGCTTTTGATTGCTTGCACTCCGCTGTAGCAATGTCCGCTCGCAATTTTAAACCAAATGTGGTACACTCCGAGACTGGGCCGCACAAATCATTATTATCCCTGTTTCGAACATAAGAATTGTCTTGCACACTCCGTTTTCTGGTTCGCTCGACGCAAAGCGCGCCTTTATATACACTTGTTTATTATTGTCAGTAACCACTTTTCACTTCACTTGTTGGTTAACAGTTCACTAGTCAATTGTTTGGTTAGTTGTTCACTATTTTCCGTCAATCATCTGTGCACTGTTTTTGACGATGTGGTGTAATGTCACTATTCACTTGTCACTCGTTGATCACTCATTCGGTCGGTGATTTTTCTTGTATATCAATCAGCTGTTTTCTCATTTCATGTTGGTAATTTGTTCTCATGTCTTGAGAAGCTAATCTTGCATATGTCATTGTTAACTCTTACTGCTAATTTCACATAGCAAGCATAGTGTCACTATTTTCGTGAAATAGGTGTTTTGGTGTCACATTCACGCCGGACGCGATGTACTTTCAATTTTTCACTATATTTCAAGTAGATAAACAAATGTGGCGTTGGAATACTCCCGTGAAGTTTTGGCTTTACATTCACGCCGAAAGTGTTATAGTGCCTTCACTTATTTCACTATCAGCGTGTAACTTTGCTGTTTCTGTGTTGTACATTTAGTCCGGCGTGTAGTATCGATGTCATTGTTCCCGCGTGGACATGTAGAGGAGCCTGTGCCTGCGGTGTGTCCCCGGTCCTTTTGTTCCGGTTCCCGGTCCGTTGGAGCCAGTCCCCGGATCTTCAAGTCGGGTTCCCGGTTCTTTGGATCTAGTTCTCGGATCTTTACTTCCGGTGGCCGGTCCATTGAGTCCAGTTGCCGGTCCCTTAGTTCCGATGGCCGGTTCTTTGGGTCCATTAGCCGGTCCTTTAGTTCCGGTGGCCGGTCCTTTAGTTCCGGTGGCCGGTCCCTTGGTTCCGGTGGCGGGTCCGTCAGGGCCGGTGGGTCCGGTCCGCTAGGCGGGCGGAGGCGGGCGCGGTCAGTCCTCGTCGGAGAGCGGCTCGTACTGGGCGGACATCAGCGGCGCTGGCTCCGGGGCTGGTGGTGGATTGCTGCTGCTTCCGCTGCCTCCTGTTACACACATATTCTAATAAGAAAAACTGATATATTTAAAAACATAACCAAATATAATTGACAGCCCGTTTCGATAGAAAAGCTCGCGAATGACCTAAGAACAAGATTGATGTATTATTTGATAGTGAAACAAAGTGTAATGCACTAACAACCAAATGTTCATTCAGTTTAGGTCCTTACAGAACACTTATTCATGTCAAATGAAGCTACCACTGTTTCGAACATTACACCAAATAGTTAAACTGGTACATTACCGTCCGCCGTATGATGGTGGGTCGTTTTCGGCGCGGGCACGTTCAACGCCGAGTAGGGGTACGCGTACGCCGGGAACGGCAGAGGCTTGGCGCGCTCGTCGGCGTCACTACGCATCACCTCCACGATGCGGTTGGTGACGTAGTCGTAGGCGGTCAGCACGCCCCCGGCGGAACTGTACCGGCGCGCCGCCCCCGTGGGACCGCCCCCGCCGCCCCGCCGCCCGGGGGACCCGCCACCGTGGACGGGGGACCGCCCGCGCTGCTACTCCTACGCCAAAACACATATACAATGAGGATACTGGATTTCTTTTCACCCATGATAGATAGGCAACAATAGAGAAATCCTGTTGGGTGCAAAATATCCAATTTGCAAAATTACCAACTGTTATTATAACATTATGGTTAATTAATAGAATATAAAAAATGTTTTTTTTTTGTATAATTCGTTCTTTATTTAGATTATTTTTAAATGGAAGCATAATCTAATATATTTTTTTAAGTAACAATTGGACATTTTGTGTATTGGACATATTGCGCCTAAACAAGAAAATTATTTTATTCATCACAAACATGTCAAACATTTGCTTTTCACCTAATAACAAGTGATATTGTAATTAAAAACATTTAAATTATTCAAATAGTAAAACTCTTGTATAAAAGATGATCGAGATTTCAAAAATGGATATTGATTTTGTCACTAGCTTTTGGTTCCTTCAATACATGAATTACACTTGTAACATATACCTGGTGGTAGACTTGATACTGAGTCGTCTAGGTAGGTACCACTGCAGTGCCAGATATCGTCCCGTCAAATAACAGTGCTATGCACTTCTTAGTTTTGGGATGAATGCACTGTAGCTAGTAAATTACCGGGTATAAGAGACCTAACATCTGTTGTCTCTGGTGTCGGGCGAGTGCGGCATTGATGAGGATAATAATATCAGTTGTTGGTCTCCTTCAACGCGCTCTGTCATGATCACACGTATCACTTACCATCAAGTGGGCGTCCTGACCGTTGTTGACTTTGTAACATATACGTCCTGTACACTTTGTAACATAAAAAATAACTTATTGTCTAACCAGTCCCAACGGATTGTTGTTCACGATTCAACAGTATCTGTAACAGATTTATTTGAATAAAGTTGTTTGTATGTATGTTACCTGTTAGCGTGTCCTGCTTCAGGCGGCGAGACCGGCTCACGATGTATGGCGCGTGTTTGTTCCGCTTCCACTCGTCAAACGGCTCGCCCGCACCGCCACGACGCTGCTGCGGACATACCACATTATATTATAATGAAAAATGTTTATTCAGTCAAGGTCCTTACAGAACACTTATGAATATCAAATATTAAATGAAAACGAAAAGTTACAGAACACTTATTAATGTCAAGATGGATCATGCCTGCCTAGAAACAGCCTATTCATTCTTGCCTTGAAGACGGCCACTTGAAGTGTTTATTCAGTCAAGGTCTTACAGAACACTTATGAATGTCAAATGAAGCTACCCTGGTTCGGATGGTAGTTTTCAGAAAGAAACCAGCAAGAACTCAGTGAAGTATATAAGTATAGTACCCTTTTCTTAAAAAATTGTGTTTTGTACAGACTCATATTGTTTGTTATCAAAATATATATTACAAAACTTCATACATGACATACCTAAGTTAAGGCCCAATCACCCCATGGCTATGCTATCCCCAGCAGTGGGATCAAATATGCTGATGATGAAGTATTTTTATTGTTCATTAAACTCTCAGAATAGGGGACGCCTAAGTTCAGAAGTGAAGCTAGTGAAATTACCGAGTATAAAAGACCTAACATCTGTTGCCTCGGGTGTCGGGCACAGTGCGGCTTTGATGGAGAATAATAACTGTTTATCAGTTATTGGCCTTCTTCAATGCCACTGTCATGGTCAGGCGTATCACTTACCATCAGGTGAGTGTCTTGATAGTCCTGTACACTTGGTAACATAAAAAAGACGGCAATAAGATAAAAGAAAAGGAAAGGGTATACTGACTTGTGGTGCATCAGCGTGGTGGTGGGGCTGCAGAAGTCCCGGGTGATGATGTTGGAGGCGAGGTCTCCCAGTTTGATGCTGGTCGTGTGTAGCGGGTCCTCGGGCCTTTCGCTCGGGGCCCGCTCTACGGGCCCACCATTGTCGCACTCCCTTATTGTCTGTGGAACATAAAACATTTATTATACTTTTTTTCAAAGCATCAAAATTCATATTTTAGTTTAGTATTTTAATTGTTTTTTATTATATTTTTGTATATTTTTTGACGTTCATAAGTGCTTTTTGTAAGCCTAATTTGAAATAAATGGTTTTGATATTTG
Source organism: Leucinodes orbonalis (assembly GCA_019425675.1). Lineage (NCBI taxonomy): Eukaryota > Metazoa > Arthropoda > Insecta > Lepidoptera > Crambidae > Leucinodes > Leucinodes orbonalis. Next base: position 2,586 of record PQWD01007299.1, on the reverse strand, counting down.
ACTAAGCATGTACTTAATAAATAAATAACAGGTATAGGTGTTTGGTATTTATGTCAAATACACTTATAAAATTTACAATTACAATATTAAGATTATCAATATGGGATCAAAACTGGTTTTAGAGTAGAACAATTATTAAATTAAAGACACAACATCCGCGATTATTTGTCGTCATACAGTCGTAAATACGAGTAGGAGCCTTAGATAAACAATGCACAATCTCACTCAGTGTCCGCGGCAAAAGTCTGCCCATCGCGTCGGTTGGGCAGAATTTTCATTCATAAACACGTCGCTCGCTACATGTCATAATGATATAGTAGTGTGCTCGTGCTTTTGATTATATACTCTTTCTATGACGCGTTAAGGTAAAAATTAAACTGAATAATTTTACGTTAGAAAGGCCAATTTTACATGTAAAGAAATGTGTCAAAATGTATTAATTTTTGTTAGTACGTATCGCTCTTTGGTCCATTTATATTTAAAAATAGGACGCGTTTACTACAGTGATTAAAAAAATATAAGTGGTTATGTAATGCAATATTATATTCTTGTATCTAAAAGAAAATTATTATATAGAAATGTTATTTATTGTTTCTTTATTTTGTATAATACTTTCGTCTTCCACTGTAGCGGTAATATTTCTTCAGTGCATGTTGTATTTGCCTATAATATATAATAGTGATTGTACTTTGTATAATATTTTTCTTATCTTGACCACTATCTTTGACCAAAACAAAATTTATTATTTCTAATATGATTTGTAAAATATTTTGATTAGAAATAATATAATGCTGTACTAAACACATTTTTTTTTGAAAAGAGTAACTACTGAGTTTATTCTTGGATTCTTCTCAGTAGATAACTACAGTCCGAACCAGTGGTAGCTTCATTTCACATTCTTAAGTGTTCTATATGGACCTAAATTGAATGAATAAATTTTTGATTGTGTATGTTTTTTTTTTCAAAGTATGATTGTACATCATCACCAGCTCATTAAACGTCCCACCAGGGGCACGAGCCTACCCGTATGTGATTAGGCCTTAGTCGTCCACGCGGGCCCAGTGCGTTGACGACTTCACGCATAACCTTTGAATCTCTCCGCAGGCGTGCGCAGTTTCCTCACGATGTACATAAACGTTGGTAAACCTAATTGATAAAAATATATACTAACCGGAAACCGCTGCTGCGGTTCAGTACTCTGGCTGATCTGGTGCGTGATGATGGCGTCGATGAGCGAGGCGGCCGTCAGGGTACCTCGCCGGGGGCGGCCTCCGTCGCCGGGCCCCCGGGCCCGGGGACCGGGGCGCCGGACACCGGGGCCCGCCCACCACCGGGGACGCCGCCCACCGGGACCCCGCCAGATACCGAGCTCACTGCCACACGGCCCTACTGCACGCAAACACGCTTTGTCATTACACTGTACAACTACATATTAAATCAATTTCATTATTAGCTCATACACGTCCCCATCAAGGGAGACGAGCCTACCCGTATAGGGTGATTAGGCCTTAGTTGTCCACGCGGGCTCCGGTTGTACCAAGGGTTCCGGATGCTATACCCGGGCAGTATTCATTTACTAATAAAGAACATAAATATGTTTTGTAATTATATACAGACGAATGCTTAGTTTGGGCTAGATAGCGTTGTCTGAATGTCAGGGGATATTAATTTTATTTATTTATCTACTAATGTTTGAGGGCTCAGTATGATGATTATATCTTCATCTGTCTGGGTGATGAAGCTGCTGTTGATGATGATTATCTAGAACTTCTAAGTAATGATGACGATGATACTTAGTTAAAAAGTAAATGTAATAACACAATGCGGAATACAGACCCATCCTTCCTGTCGAGGTGGTGTGGAGTGATGGCGCGATGTTTATGCGTGGGCGCGTACCCGCTAGTGGGCCCCCCGAGGGCGGGGGCGCAGGCCCCGGGGGCCCCGCGCCCGCCGAGGCCCCGCCCCCGCCACCACTGCTACTCGTCTTTCACTATCTTGCGATGATACCACTGTTACATAGATACAAACATATATAAACATGTAAATGATAAAATGCAATTTGGGTGGTTTATAGATCGCTCTACGTAATAGAGCGTTCTATTCCAAACTACCTGACAATTATATAATATAAAACCAAGAATGACATATTTTATTTTCCGTGAGATTTGAAAATTTCGGTAAAAAAGGATGGTGCAACTTTAAGGTTAGTCGAAAACATACTTGTAACTTCTTATACACTTAGATCATTTAATTTATCTATAAGAAATATTGTAAAAAACGAGGAACAATTAAACAATGCTATCTCAGAATTAGCTAAAGAATTCAAAAACTTAACATCCATACAAGGGAATTAAGCATAAGATCAAGGATGTCAAAACTGATATAACTTTAGGAAGAATATCAAATTGTAGATGATGATTACCTAAAACTAGCAGCAAAGACCTAACTTTACATATATTTGTTCCACAGAAACTGTAGCATAGTAAAAGTTGACAAATAAAACTAATTTACAAACAGTTAATATCTGACACACCAAAGTAATGAAAAAGCTATTCTCCAGACTTAATGACAGTTATATAATTATTT
>PQWD01007296.1:0-19992 GCA_019425675.1 Leucinodes orbonalis | reverse complement strand
TGTATAAAACCTGTACCTATGATTTATAGCGAATAAATGGCATTTCATTTAATTTTATCGTGCCGTACACACACACACATGGGCGTAGCCACACTGGCTCTAACATATTTAAACAAAATATATACCGGGGTAGGGAGGGGGAATAGGTTCACTGTAGCCGCACCTGAGCCCAAAACTGGCTACGCTTATACACACACATACAGATTCAAAAACACTCACAAACAACACCCTCTTGGTCGTTTCACTGAAATATCCGCAAGGCATCGTGGACTATCGGAATACGTTAAGACCATGCCAGACCTCATCCGAACTGAAGGCAATCTTACCGAAACGTTTATTATGCAAATGAATTAACGTGTTAGTATGTTTGTCATGGGTTTGGAGCTGAACACTCGAAAGATTCTGCCGAATATAATAGGATGGTGGTATACAGTAGCGGGTCATGCTGTACTAATTTACTGGGCCCCTTAAATTGCGCAAATAGAATAGTTAATGTGACTCAATAGCAAAATTGTTCATGGTAGTTCTGTTTTATGGTAAGTTCTAATAGGTAACAGAATTACTATTCATTATACTAAACAATTACCAACACTATAAAATTGCAATACTTAATTTACGGTTGGATTGTAAAGTTTTTTTATGTTAAAGTGTACAGGACAGTCAAGGCGCTCACCTGATAGTAAGTGATACGCCTGACCATAACAGAGCGGCATTGGTTAAGACCAACAACTGATAGACAGTATTCTCCGTCAATGCCGCATTGCGCCTGACACCAGAGACAATGTTTGGTCTATTATACCCGGTAATTTCACTAGCTACAGTACAGCTCTCATTTCAAAACACAAAAGTGCATAACACTCCTATTTCACGGGACGATATCTAGCACTTATTTCTTTTGCTCAATTCGTTGAGCAATTATTTAAAATATTTTATTTTTTTAATTTTTATGAACAATATTTTACCACTTACTGCATAAGCCCAACCAAGAATTTCGTTACGGTATGGTTGTACGGACCATAATAAATTCTGCATGTTTATAAGTTGGACAAAACATAACCCTGTCATACGTACTATTGTTTGCAGTACATTTTTTCTTCATTTTAGATCATGTGGGAAAATGTTTTACGCAATCAAAAACTTTTGTGTCATTTAAAAAATCAAACACATTTTCTTTAGTAAGAAAATTTACAGTTCAAGAACAGCTTTTTCATCCCATCATTAGATGGTAGACTCGGTACTGACTCGTCTAGGTAGATAGATACCACCACAGTGCTAGATATGGTCATGTAAAATACCAGTGTACTTTTGTGTTTCGGGATGAGAGCACTGTAGCTAGTAAAATTACCGGGTAAAAAAGACCTAACATCTGTCGTCTCGAGTGAGGGGCGCGGCAGTGTTGACGGAAAATAATGACTACCAATTGTTATTAATTTTCTTCATCACTGCATTAATCATGGTCAGGCGTATCACTTACCAACAGGTAAGCGCACTGACGTTCACTCATGACATAAAAATAACAACAGAATATATAAAATCAGAGGCTTACTCCCGAAATTCAACGCTGAGGGGTTAATTGTAAATAAAATCAATAATTATCCTTAAAAACTCACATAGCGCCACCTAGACCCAAACTAAATATTTGGCCTGTAATGTGGGTACTAAACAACTGATATATAACTTATACTATATTTTTATGTAAATATTATACACAACACATATTTTACATAGAAACACCCAGAACAATACAGACAGACAGGTTCATGCACACAAATGTTTGTACTGCCCGGGGATCGAACCGGGAACCTTTGTGTAATAGCCGACGTCTCAAACATTACACCAAATGGGTTGCCAGAATAATTTCATAAATTTGTAGAACACAATTAAGTAAATTTCAGTAAGTTTGGATCAATATTATGCATGCTGTATTTTTAAAGAGTTACAGAAAAATATTATTTATAATAATTGTCATGAATTATTCCAATTACATATAAATGCTATAGTAGGTTTATGGATATACCGTACTGAGTTGAACAATTAACTACATATATTCGCGGTTAACAGACCAATCTTTAAGTCGAGCATTTCTCATCCCTTAATTTTATTGGTTAATATTTAAAAAAAATCCATAAATATAAAAAAAACAATCAACATTTTTTTTTATTTGAAATATTTAATGACTTACAATAAAGACGTTTAAAAAAAATGTTTTTAATAATAAGTTATAATTTAAATTAATAATTAAGTAGTTTCAATTGAACTCACCAGCGCAGTACTTGACTGAGTTGCCTGCGAGAGACGACTGCGGCTCGATCAAATTGATACAGGTATCTATCCGAGTTATCTGATTCACAAATAATAATAGCCAGTGTCTACTGAAGGCGTTACGCAATGTAAAATCTCACGATATACTCGTAGAAGTTATCTTTTTTTTGTACTTTTCATGTAGTTATAATAAAAGTAATAATATTATCGTTTGTTGAGGCAACTACAGGAGACTCCAACAATACACGAGCCTTTCGAAGTCATCGTCATCAGCTCATTTAAACGTCCTCACCGAGGGCCACAATATAGGGTATATAGGCCTTCGTCACCCCATTGCGGAATAACCGACTTCACGCAAAACCTTTGAATCTTTTCGCAGGCGTGCGCAGGTTTCTCACGATGTTTTCCTTCACGTCAGATAACATACAAATAATTTGGGAAATCCGAAACACATTGGTACGTGGCGGGACCATTTCTACTGCTCGAGATCGGACGGCAACAGTCCATCCAAACATATGTTAGGCTACCAAGCCCCCCCCCCCCCCGCAACGCCCTAAGCCGAGGTTCGAGTCCCGTTCGGGGACGCCCTTAGGCTCGTGTAATTTTAAGGCTGAAAGCCTCTGCGCTCGCCACTTGCCGGTGAAGCTGTAAAGGCATCTGCGGCCAACAGCAGTAGTCAGTTCGAAAAAAAAAGGCAACAGTCCACACCAATAAACCACCGACTCTTCCGAAGTACGGGAGGACATGAGATGTTATTTCTGTGTTCACCCATTCAATTTCTAAGCATGGCGAAGCTGGAACCAATAGTAAACGATTACTATCTTGTAACTGTTTGAATAGGTTCCAACACTCTTAAGTAGGGATGGACGAATGTGGTTTGAACCGAATACGAACTTCGGCCGAACATTCGGTATAAATGACAAATTCGGCCGACTTCGGTTCGCTTTTTCGTGTTGTGACGTGACTGGCCTCGCTCAGTAGATGCAAGTTACGTAAGTATGATGACTAGTACACTAGTTAAACATTAAGTTGCACATTAAGGTGTTGATACTAAATATTTATTTAGGACAACCATACACAACGATGATATCATTCACAATTATACTTATTAGTAACATAACAAATCGCTGTTATGCTTAAAGGCTGCTACGACATGCACTAAGTATGCCTTTTAATAAATTAGTATTTTTACAATTAAAAATTTCATATCATATCATCAGCTCAATAAACGTCCCACCGAGGGGCACGAGCTACCCGTAAGGGTACACACTCAACCTTCGAATCTCTTCGCAGGCGTGCATGAAGGTTTCCTCACGATGTTTGCTTACCGTAAGAGCGTCGGATAACGTTCATATATTTTAATTCGAAATACATTGGTACGTGTCGGGATTTGAACCTAAGCCTCCCGATAGGAAGGACAGTCCACACCACTGAGCACCGACGCCGACCGATTTAATTATATTAAATATAAAATATAATAATCTAATCATCATTATTATAAATAATTATTTGAAATGTAAGGACAAAAATTAATATTATGAGTATAATAGGGATAACCTTAGTGATATTATTGTAATATTTTAAAGGGGTACTATTAATTGTTCAATGGAGTTCCAGTCAGCTTTTGTATGTAAATAAGGGAAATTATCAGTGCTCGTGTATTGCGTTTTACATATAAACATACTTCTTGAATCAGCGTGAATTTTCGTTGCAAGCAAAGTGACTTTGTTTGTTGATTACTCGTACGCAGTGATTTCATGTTGGCTCTACAATAATTATAATGGCATATTGAAATTAAGGAGTGCGTTGATGTCTTTAATGTTAGCATTAGTTAGCCCTTACTCTATGAATTCCGAAAATATCGGACTATAATTATAGTTTATTAGTAAATCAGTAATCGCCTTCAGAAATAATAGGAATTAAGCGTTTCAGAGACTTGGAAGCAATCAAGCAGAAAAATTGCATGCACTTAAAATCATAGATATTAGTTTCGTTCTAAATGAACAGACTAAATACAAGAATGCAGAGCGAGCATTTTATAAGTAGGTACTATTTGTAGTCGTGTGGCTGATAAATAAATGATTATAGGTCTGGAACATAGTAAAAAAGTGAAATAAAAAATGTATTGTAAATGTTTTGTGGTGTGTTTAAAATGAATGGAGCATGTCATTAGGTTGAGTGAGACTTAGTTACTGCATGGCGTCCTAGATGGCGCTGCGCAGGCTGTATTGTTTAGGCGTAGTATTGCTTACTGACGGCTAGATGTCGGTAGCGCACTTGGGCTAACGACGATGTTAAGATTTTTCTCGGAACATAGGGTCGCTGCGTTGTGTTTATTGAGTATCGCTTCTCGGCCTTTTGGTAAGATCAAATGTAGTATCTGTTCTTTTCAGCTTAATATCTGAAAGTTCCTCACTGAGGGACCAGTATATTAAACTGTTTTGTAAACCGACGGATTGTCGGGGTCGCTCCACTCCCGTCACGGGTCGGCCCGGATTGCAGTGCGCCGGGATCGGCCCACATATACCTCTTAACTTCTCATCGGTCGACCAAAGATAAACCAGATACTTCAAACACTTTAGCAGTTACTTCATGCGGAATATACGGGCGTAGGTTTAAATATACAAGATAACTTGTGCGACAACACGTTGCTACCGCACATATGTCCAAGCTGTACCGGGTTGGATCAAATCGTGCTCAGTGAAACGTCAACACAGTTAAAACTAACGACGCGCGGTGAAAAAATTCTCCAAAATGGTGTACGTGTAGGCAAAGATTTCATTTCAAGGTCACGAAAGCCATCCTTATTTTTTCATACGTAGGTTTCTAATGTTTATAATTAAATTACGTAAAATCTGTAAAACTAAAATTACGTTTCAAATATTGCGTTTAAGGATCAGTGTTACCACGAAAAATCAAATCTGGTTTGCACACTATTGTGGAAAAAAATTGTAACAATAAATATATGAATATAATGTTTTCTGTTTTCACGTATATTAAACTCAATGGTTTTCACAAATCATAATATTATCATATATTGGCTGCAATGTGAAAATGCGTAAAATCTTTATTGTCTATTATTTTTTTGTTAGTGACCAATCTGTCTGCAATTGGTCTGCATACCAATTTTTAGCTATGTATTAAATATGTACTTAAATTGTGGAATGTTTCATAAAAACTTCCACCCCCTGTTTCAAGGTAGTGGAGGTTAGAATACGACAAAAAGAAGCTTATGTCCGTCTCCAGGATTCCCATCAATCATCATTGACAGATTTCATAAAACTCCGTTCAGCCATTGAGGCGTGACAGCGTAACCAACAGAGTATCTTTCGCATTTATTATTTTACTTCAATGGATTGCAGCTAAATAAAATGAATGAATGACCATACGCGCGTGGCGATAAAAGTATAACCACTTCTATAACTGCGAAGACGTAACCTTGAAACCAGTTAAGATTGTACCGTCATCTGTGGCAACTTCACCATAATTTTTCATATTTTTGTACATGTTACGGAATCCCAAATAGTTATCTGAATATATTTTTCCTTAATGTATAAAAATAATAAGTGTTCAATCGGTAGTCAGTTACATTTTACAATGTTACCAAAGGTTTTGCGTTAATTTGCAAAAAATCTTTACAGGTCAAGTTGTCACGTTTTTGGCAATTTTTTTTATTTAAAATAATTTCAAGATACTGTAAAGGTAAAATTGCTATTGATTCCTAATATTGAATATGAGCAGAAAGACTGAAAATTGGTGCTGGCTACTTTAGAATAAATAATATCGATTTTTTGTTGGCCATAATAATGTGTGGTAAAGATGCTTCGAGATATCACAATTTTTGATAGTATTTTGTAGTCCTAGTCAGGGTTGGCACGGCAAAAAATAAAACAATTATTTTTTTTCAAATGTACTTAAATAGGTACATTTTTATTTAAAAAAATAGTTGGTCCAACATTCAACTTAATTTCTAAATAATAAGATTAATAAGAAGCATGTTTTAATCAGGTTTCATGATTATTTTATAAATAGGCTAATCGAAATATACAAAATCGTCGTCATTGGAAAAAAAATCTGTTTTTGTTCGCCATTAATTCAACTTGCTTGACAATCATTTTAAAAAAAGGCTAATCAAAATATACAAAATCGTTGTCATTAAAAAAAATCTTGTTTCTTGATCATTAATCGCCATTCCTTCAACCAGCTTGACAATCATTTCAAAATAAGGCTAATCAAAATACACAAAATCGTCGTCATTGAAAAAAATAAATTCTGTTTCTTTTTCATTAATCGCCATTAATTCAACTTGCTTGACAATCATTTCACCATCTATAATATCAATATCTAGGTTCTTTGTTTTTATAAATCGAATATTATCATTTTTACCAATTCTCTTGAAAAAAGACACTTTATATTTATTACCTGGTTTGCCAATTACTATTCCAACATAATAATCAACTTTTTTTTGTAAGATATATCTAACCAAAACAAAATCATTCTCATTATAAAGGTATATCTCAGGCTCATTTGCCTGAGATATCTTACTACAAGTTGCTTTAGGTTCAACAGCGATGCTTGTTGAAATATCTTTGTTTGTCTGTATTTGCTCTACCTGCTTGGAATTTAGTATTTCAAGGTTTTATTGATTGGTTTAAGTGAAAGGGGACCGTACTTGGTCAAATCGAAATATGCTTTATTTTCGGCCGTATTTTTAATTTCTGATAAAATTACAACTTTAGAGTGTTTTTTTCCCTTTCCTTTTGGTTTGTCTATTTTGCTTCTGGTTGCTTTATCTGGAGACTGACATGATACGTCGGAACTACTAACTGATTTGCCAGATGGAATATTCAATTTAGTATTTTTTCGCCTAGTAATAGGATTGGGATTAGGATAGGATTAATTATCTAAAAGAGAATAAAAATTATTCTCTTTTAGATAATTTAGTAGTGTCTCATCGACATCATATTTAATGTGGTCTTCATATTCCGGCAACTTTTTATATACTTCATAGGGATTGAAAGGGCATATGCCTGTGGCTTTAAAGCCACTCAATATATTTTGCTTTTTTAAACTTGCAGCATCAATTAACTTCTTTAATAAAATTGGGAAGTGGCTTTTGTTCAATGAAACTTGTTTTGGATTATCCAGTTTATATTGTAAAAGAATCGCTCGCCACGATTTCTTTAACGGGCCAAAGAAAGCCACGTCTAAAGGTTGTGTTAATTGAGTGGACCTGGAAGGCAGTAACACAAACCTAATTTGATGAGCTTCACATAATTCGATCACATCAGTGTTAAGGTGACTGGACAAATTGTCTCCAATGATAACTTTCACTCCTTTAAGTTGGATAGCCCATGGAATTATAATCTAAAAATGTGGCTGAATCAAACCAGCCACTTTTTGATCTATTATACCGCGCTCCTTCTGGACCATCTTTGCAAATAAATGTTCCGATTTGTATACAACATATGGTGGCAGAAGAGAGCCGTCGGCGGTGGCGGCAAACATAAGAGAGATACAACCCTTTGAATGATTCATGATCCTTTCCGGATATTTTATGCCACGGCGAAAAATTGATTTCGATGTACCCGGTTTATCGGAAACGTTGGTTTCGTCATAATTGACAATATTGGTAGGTGGTACGTTTTGGAGGGAAATTTCTAAATTGTGAAAGTATTCTTGAAACTCTTCTATTGTTTTTTCTGCACGTGCCTTTGTTATATTCTGTGTGGATCGTAATGTTAATTCATTGTTATGTCTGACTAAAAACTTTCTTACCCACCAATCACCCGGAGATTTATCATTAAATAAATAGGTTTTGTTATTTTTTTTTAAGTAATCCCATACAATCATTTTGAAATCCAATTGAGAAAGTGGGCAGCCAAAATCTCCAGTAGCTATCAGTACTTTTACCAATTTGGTTTCTTCCTCTTTGGATAAACGAAAACGTGGTCCTGGCTTACTAGAATGCAAATTTTTTACTCTTTTTTCAATCGTTCTTCTAGGTATAGAAAACTGCTTTTCAGCTTCATAGGAAGTAATATTTATTTTCTACTAGATCTACAGCCAATTGTAGCATTTCTTCTGAATAATTTTTATATGGCCTTGATCCTAAACGTCTCCTAATTCTTTTTCTGGTCGGATCATTCGGTGCCATGTTAACTTGATAAGGCCTAAAACAATTTATTAATTCCGTTACCTCAAGCATGCAAGTATACAAGTCACGTAAAAACAAAAGATAAAAAGCAAAAGATCGGGTTAGCCTGTCCAAAGCAGTCCAAATGCTCCAAATGTTTTTAATTTTTACAGACAATCTTGAAGTTAATATCCGCGACAAGTGCACGAGGAACACCAAAATTTATTCTCCAGGTTCTTTGATTTCCCCTCAAGCCACCGCCCGTGCTCAAGCCAAGGATACCAGTTTTTTAATTTTAGCATCTAGTTTTTAGTCATCTGAAGTAAAAAACGAATGAAATGTTCTAATAAATAAAAGATATATGTATAATAATAATTTATTTCCATCTAAAAGATAACAATGATCTATGTGGTTAGTATGCCTTATTATTAAGTTAGTACAAGAAACTAAATAAAAAACACAAACAAAAAAAAAATACAGAAACAAAAACATACAGAAAAATCACTAAGCTAATGGTATGGCACTGGTCGGCCCAATATTTTTTGAAAATGCCCGATAATAGGGGAGTCGTATCTCTCCGTCACGGTCCTCAGGATACTATTGGTGCTGGACCGTACCCTATCCAGCAACGAGGCAGTTTTCTTTCGAATGACAGCAAAAAAGCCATCAGTATGTGAATGAGCAAACATTTCCGAAGCACTGCATACGCGAGATTCTTTTGCCGCGAGAGATCTTCATTTGGAGATTCCATGGGCATATGGGGAAGCCCTACTGGACCACTGCTATATGCAAAGCTATCGTAAACTTGAGCACCTCGCTTTTTGTTTACACAACTAAAATTTTTCCATAATCCTCGTTGTTACAATGGGGTCTGATTTATGTTATCCATAATAAGTCTTAAATCTTCTAGATCTTCTTTTTAGAATAATGGGATTTGATGTGACAGACTTCTTTTTGCAATATCAGAATGTTTCAATAATCGTGTTACGTCGACATGTCAAAACAAACCGGCGGCTTTATGTAACTCTCGAGCTACGAAAATCGGTAATTCTTCTGGATTTACTCGTTTCAGTAGGCTTATTATATCCTCCAAGTCCCTTAGCTGTTTTCCTTCTTTTTCCGGTATTTTTTATTTTGGTATTTGACAGTGAGTCAAATAAAAGTTTCTTAGCTTGCGATATTTCTTCAATAGTAAAACCGGTTGAACAAATCTGAATAAGACTTTTTTCATCCATTACATCGATTTGGTTTGGATAAAAGCGAGAACTTCGCATATACAATATTGCACGTACTACACTTACACGTTAGAGGTCATTTTTCGCTCATAACAATCACTATTGGTACGACGCGTCACAGCATGCGTTCGCACTGGTCGGCGCGACGAGACTGAAGTATAAGAAAATCCATATAAAGATAAGCTATCTTTAATGAAGTTCACTAAAAAGTTTTGCACAGCCCTAGCAATAGGTAAAGTTGCCATTATGACAGGTAAGGCATTTTTACCTTACTTTAAATAACATTACCTTTGCTAAAAACTCATAAAATAATAGATCGAGCTAAGCGATTAACGAGTCAAAGTGTTATAAGAATATTTTATTCACCATGAATAAAAAAACACTTACCTTTGAGTCAATTTATGTGCAGAATACTTATTTCTTTTGGAGCACAGCGTGAATACGTTTGACCACACGAAACGGAAATCAAAATATTTTGACAGTCAGCAGTGTTGTTAGAGTAAAAAACTTTTTGCGTTGCCACAATGTCATATAGATTCCTACCAAAAGTCTTATTTTGTACTATTAACAACAAATTTAAAATAAATTAAAAGATTCTGATGTTGGATGAACTCCGGTAAAGTTGATAATGAAAGGTAAAGTTGCTGCAGTTGACGGTAATGTAAATATATTTGTCTCACTTCCTCAAGGCACAAAGACAATATCGCTGCTATCTTTGAACAAAGACAGAAACACAATCATGCAATTTCGGGTTGGTGTTGCCTGCCATAAGAAATTTTGCACAAAATTATAAATAAAATAAACATATTTTTAATTATGATAAATAAGTCATTTAAAATAATTTCTGTCATTCATTCATTTTATTTTGCTGCAATCCATTGAAGTAAAATAATAAATACGAAAGATACTCTGTTGGTTACGCTGTCACGCCTCAATGGCTGAACGGAGTTTTATGAAATCTGTCATGATGATTGATGGGAATCCTGGAGACGGACATAAGCTTCTTTTTGTCTTATTCTAACCTCCACTACCTTGAAACAGGGGGTGGAAGTTTTTATGAAACATTCCACAATTTTAAAGTACATAGCTAAAAATTGGTATGCAGACCAATTGCAGACAGATTGGTCACTAACAAAAAAATAATAGACAATAAAGATTTTACGCATTTTCACATTGCAGCCAATATATGATAATATTATGATTTGTGAAAACCATTGAGTTTAATATATATTTATTGTTACAATTTTTTTCCACAATAGTGTGCAAACCAGATTTGATTTTTCGTGGTAACACTGATCCTTAAACGCAATATTTGAAACGTAATTTTAGTTTTTACAGATTTTACGTTAATTTAATTATAAACATTAGAAACCTACGTATGAAAAGTAATAAGGATGGCTTTATTATGTTTTCGTGACCTTGAAATGAAATCTTTGCCTACACGTTACACCATTTTGGAGAATTTTTTCACCGCGCGTCGTTAGTTTTAACTGTGTTGACGTTTCACTGAGCACTGATTTGATCCAACCCGGGTACATGCTTGGGGACATATGTGCGGTAGCAACGTGTTGTCGCGCAAGTTACTTATATTGTATATTTAAACCTTTGCCCGTGACATTCCGCATGAAGTAACTGCTTAAGTGCTTCAAGATGCGAAAGGACATAAAATCTGGATAGAAAGTATTCATGTCTAATGTACGACCGATGAGAAGTTTAAGAGGTATATGTGGGCCGATCCCGGCGGCACTGCAATGCCGGGCCGACCCGTGACGGGAGTGGAGCGAGCCCCGAACATCCCGTCGGTTTACAAAAATCAGTTTAATATACTGGTCCCTCAGTGAGGGAACTTTCAGATATTAAGCTGAAAAGAACAGATACTACACTTTGATCTTAGCCAAAAGGCCGAGAAGCGATACTCAATAAACACAACGCAGCCGACCCTATGGTTCCGAGAAAAATCTTAACATCGTCGTTTAGCCCAAGTGCGCTACCGACATCTAGCGCCGTCAGTAAGCAATACTACGCCTAAACAATACAGCCTTGCGCAGCGCCATCTAGGACGCCATGCAGTAACTAAAGTCTCACTCAACCTAATGACATGCTCTACATTCATTTTTAACACACCACAAAACATTTACAATACATTTTTTATTTCACTTCTTTTTACTATGTTCCAGACCTATAATCATTTATTTTATCAGCCACACGACTACAAATAGTACCTACTTATAAAATGCTCGCTCTGCATTTCTTGTATTTAGTCTGTTCATTAGAACGAAACTAATATCTTATGATTTTAAGTGCATGCAATTTTCTTGCTTGATTGCTTCCAAGTCTCTGAAACGCTTAAATTCCTATTATTTCTGAAGGCGATTACTGATTTACTAATAAACATATCATATTATAGTCCGATATTTTCGGATATTCATAGAGTAAGGGCTAACTAATACTAACATTAAAGACATCAACGCACTCCTTAATTTCAATATGCCATTATAATTATTGTAGAGCCAACATGAAATCACTGCGTACGAGTAATCAACAAAACAAAGTCACTTTGCTTGCCAACGAAATTTCACGCTGATTCAAGAAGTATGTTTATATATGTAAAACGCAATACACGAGCACTGATAATTTCCCTTATTTCGTTTACATTACAAAAGCTGACTGAACTCCATGTGAACAATTAATAGTACCCCTTTAAAATATTTACAATAATATCACTAAGGTATCAATATCACTAAGAGCTAACACAAACAACCATTTCATATCTTTTACGTTTGACGTGAAACGATGACTTGAAATGCGGGTGCTGACGACCTATTCAAACGGTAACAGGATAGTATCCCCACCACACTTTTTTTATACATTCCAAAAGAAATAACGTCTTAATTATATTATGGCCGCGATAAGCTGCAAATGTTTTACATAATGATATTATGTAAAATATTTAGTATCAACATAACGATTGCACTTATGCAAAGCCAGGACGAGACTTTACTAATCATCGTAACGTTAACAGGGAGCGGGGTGGTTACCATCTCCTAAAACTATAGGACACGTCAGCATTTTTGTATCAGAAAAGGCGAAGTAATATTAAAGTAATTCTGTTTAAGGAGATGGCGGTGATCCTCGAGGCATTCCCACACAACATAGCGATGGTGAGATCAGGTTGTATGTATATATCCCTTTGACCACCAATGAGGCCTTTAGGCTACAGACAAAATATTTTCTGTATCGGGATTTTCGTCGGTAACAATTGTTACCTATATAAATTGATTTAATGAGACGTTATTTGCAATAAAATTCATAACAAAATTTAATTCCAAGGGCATTAAAAAATCCTACACGAGCGAAGTCGCAGGCAAATGCTAGTTATGAATAAATCAATAAAACCATTATTGTATTAAAAAACGTTTAATTAAGAATACTGTGTTTTCGGTCACGACGCTCGCGCCTTCGCGCCCAACGCCGCCAATTGTTCGCTATTGCAGTACTCTGTCGACAAAACATATACATTATTATTCAATATCGTCTTTTTATACTAAAAACCTCGGAAATGCTTATTTTACTGTTTTTATGGGATTTTTAATACAATAATACATAAAACAGTTACAAATGTTGTGCATAGATAGTATCTACAGAACTCTGCTAACAGTTTATTTTCATCATCATATTAAATCAAAATGACCTTTCAAACAAAAAAAACTAAATCAAAATCGGTCACTCGTTCGGAGTTATGGTGCCACAGACAGACATACAGACTCACACACAGACACATAAACACGTCAAACTTATAACACCCCTCTTTTGCGTCGGGGTTAATTAAACCGAGGGGCAAGCCTACCGTATAGGGTGTATAGGCCTTAGTCTTTGGTATTTGAAATGTTTTTTTATTGTATTTTTTGTATTCTCTTTGACGTTTATAAGTGTTTTTGTAAGCCTAATCTGATAAATGAATTATGACTTTGACTTTGAGTCGTCCACGCGGGCCCAGTGCGGGATGGCCGACTTCACGCACCCTTCTCTTCGTAGGCGTGCGAAGGTTTCCTCATGACGATTTTCTTCACTGTAAGAGCGTCGGATAAATGTGCATATATTTTCGAAAAATACATTCGTACGTGGCGGGATTTGAATCTCCTCCCTCCAGATCGGAAGGCAGCAGTCCACACCACTGAGCCTCCGACAATAGTGTATTCAGTGTTATTAAACAAATGTGTAACTGTTGTAAACAATATTTATATATTAGCGCCAGTGACTCAATGTGTTGCCTTGCCTTCAATCCGGAGCGAGCGTTTTAAACCCCGCCGTACCTACCAATGTCTTTCGTAATTATATGTACGATATCCGACTCTCTTCCGGTAAAGGAAAACATCGTGAGGAAACCTGCGCACGCCTGCGAAGAGATTTAAAGGCTATGCGTGAAGTCGTCCAACCCGCACTGGGCCCACGTGGACGACTAAGCCTATACACCTTATACAAGTAAGCTCGTGCCCTTCGGTGGGGACGTTTATTGAGCTTATGATGGTGATATGACAGTAATTGTGTTTATTTTAAGGCCTAATTAAATAAATGTATTTGGATTTGACTAGGTTAAAGTTTAAACCACGCAGTTTCACGACACTCACGCATTTTACTAGGTCCCATCCTATAAACTCGCCAGTCGCTGGTTCTCGGCGACCAGCCAGTCGTTACAGAGGCCTAAAGTACTCCAATAGGCCATCGGCTGACATCGCTCGCTGGCCCGTCAACGCCTCCATGGCGTCAGGCCACGGTCGGGACGACCCCATTTTGAGCATGTTCCTGTAATTATTATTATATATTATATATAAAAAAAATTTGTGTGTCTGTTTGTAATTTTAAGATATTAATTTTTATCTTCATGCATGTGAAAATGTCTACGGTACGTATACCAAAACAACATTTTTTATAGTTTTTGTCTGTCTGCCTGTCCGTCGGTAATCTCTGAAACGGTATGTCAGTAGATAAATAATAATAAATAAATATCCACTGACATTCACACAGCGCCATGTAGCCCCAAGTTAAGCGTGAAGCCTGTATAATGGATACTAAACAACGGTTTTTTTTGTAAATACATACATATTATACATAGAAAACACCCAAACCATTACAAACCGACATGTCACAAATGTTTGTATTGCCCGGGGATCGAACCCGGAACCCTTGGTGTAGCAGCCGACGTCTCAACCGCTACACCAAATAGGTCGTCTAAGAGATATTTATTATTCAATTTATGACATAAAAACTCCTATGTATTTGATTTCGCCATCCTAAGGTTGTATGATAGAAATTTCCATGTGCCGAACGAAATTTAGTTTGAACGATTTCTGGTGTGTAGTTTTTTTTATACGTCATAAACGGTGAACCACTATTTTTCATATTAAAGCTGTAGTAGGTGCCTGAATACAAATAATTTTATGTTACTTGCTACTGTGGAACCACAGATTTCCAATACAGGAGATGGGGCAAGCCGCGTTTCAAGTGCGACAACTGTAAGCTCAACGAGCATACACTGGCTACCAGTTTACGCTCTGTGAGACGAGTCAAGATGCACGAATATTAGAAGAAATTACCGTTTTTTCCAAAATGCCATCCTGTGCAATTGTATCATGCCATCATCGCAATGAATCAGTAAATTTACCAAGAAATATAATAACTTTTCACAGGTAAGAACCGAAAAGAAATTGCGACACTGGGACTGCCTATAAACTTGGCGGGTTGTCCAGTCTAATGTATATTCTGATGTCTGTGTGTGGAACCGTCCACGGGAGAGTCCGACTCGCTTGACCAAATATTTTCAGTGTTACAATAAAGAAATAATTAATAAATAACTAGAAAGTGTATACGAACGCTAGCGCATTCCCCGCGGCGACACTGTGGTATATGTCGCAGTCGGCGAGCGTGCGCGCCGCCGCGGCCGCGTACTCGCCCGCCAGCGCGCACAGCGCACGGTGGAACTGGAACTGCACTATGAACGACACGTAGTACCTGCCGATACGTACCGCTTTGTTAACATCGCACTATGATGCTGGGTTCTCACCACAGATTTCCCAATACAGGAGATGGGGCAAGCCGCGTTTTTAAGTGCGACAAATGTAAGCTCAACGAGCATACACTGGCTGCCAGTTTACGCTCTGTGAGACGAGTCAAGACGCACGATATTAGAAGAAATTACCGTTTTTTTCAAAATGCCATCCTGTGCAATTGTAACATGCCATCATCGCAATGAATCAGCAAATTTACCAAGAAATATAATACCTTTTCACAGGTAAGAACCGAAAAGAAATTGCGACACTAGGACTGCCTATAAACTTGGCGGCTTGTCCAGTCTAATTGTATATTCGGATGTCTGTGGTTCTCACTGAGTGTGATATCACGCGCCGCGCAGTGTCCCCACGCGGCCGCAGTGTGAACGGCTCAGCGTGGCGCGACTTGTGCTATCCGTTAATAGCAGTTATTACACTTTACGATCTGCAGACTGTTTAAATATCAAATAAACAAGGTCATTATTATGCTGGGGCCAAACTAACGTTTAACGTCTAACGCCCATCAATGCGATAATTTATTGAATCATGAATGAATAAAAGGAAGAAAAAGAAGATGGTGGATGATATAATTGCATCACACAAGCATGGTTCTGTTTGCAGAACCTCAATAAACGCAATTACTCTTTCGTCACCCTTGGCTACGGAGGCCAAAGTACGTATTATTGTTAACGCGTTGAAAAAATAATCGCGTTTATGTGGTGGCTACACCTGACGTTAATGCCCATCAACACGATAATAAATAGAATTACCCGTTAGTGTGGCCCTACCATTACTACAGATCGCAAGGTGTAATTACTGTTTTAGTCGATAACTTTAAAGGCGCGCGCGGCGGGCGCCTAAAAAATCAACACGGATGATGCCAAACCGTTAACACTGCGCGTGGCGCGTACGGGGCGTTCAAAATCAGCACGGGGGCGCGGCGTGTTATATAACACGTGTTGAACCTGTTTTACATATTCATCATTGACGACTCATTTGGTGTAATGGTTGAGACGTCGGCTACTACACCAAAGGTACGGGTTCGATCCCTGTACGTTTGTATTTTGATCAGAATCCCTTCAGATTTCGGCAATTTAGCAACTGTGCGGGATGGCCTGTGACCTTCAAAAAGGCCGTTCATTAATTTAACAATGATGATTGGTAGATAAAGTGGATTATATACCTGTTAAAATTACTTATCACAGAGTACTGCCACATATTAACCCTATAACCGCCGCTGACGGATATATCCAACAAAAACAATTGATGTTATATGGTTTCTGGAATCTAGTTAAAAAAGTTGTTAACACAGTTCCAAGAACTTACACGAATACCAGTCATCTACGATTGACTAAAGACACCCAAAAATTTTTTTGGCTTTTATAATTGTATCATGTCAGTTGTGGTGAGAAATTAATTTATTAATTTATATTCAAACTTAAAATGGTTTTGGCTTGTATAGGTAATTATATCATGTCGTTTGTGTAAAAAATGTATTCAAACTTACCTAGCGTACTCAACATTAGCGGACACATGGTATTTAGCTGCCGCGTCGAAGTCCTCCTCGGTCCTATTGACCGGCGGCTCCACGCCTTGCAGAGCCTCCCTCAGTCTCCAGTAGTGACAGTTGTAGTCCTCAGGCGGGGTCGAACCCCGGAACACACCGTATCGGAACAGATCGAGCGTGTACGCGAACGGTAAGAACGCTATTTTGTCGATACCCTGCAATTACGAAGTTTTATCAGTATGGGTGACGGGTAGTGTTCGTGGACGCGTCCCGATTTGGACATTAAATTTCCCGATTTTTCAAAAATTGTGTTTCGAATTCACAAAATTAAAAAGTTTTCATCTCTTCAATGTTATTCCATTTATCTGAAAAGAATTTCCTGGTCAACCATATTGAAATTGGACCAAGAGTTAGAAACCCCTAGTTTATATATAAGTTTAGTTTGCTCTCCCGATCTGGAACCTAAAATCCCGATTTTTTTTTTGACCTCATGTACCGATTTAAAACAAATCGAACCTGGAGCGTCCGTGGCACAATGGCGTGAACTGGAGTGCTGAGGTTCAAATCCCGATACGTACAAATGTGTTTTCGAATTTTCGAAAATATATGTACGTTATCCGACGCTCTTACGGTGAAGGTAAACATCGTGAGGAAACCTTCATGCACGCCTGCGAAGAGATTCGAAGGTTGTGTGTGAAGTCGTCCAATCCGCACTGGGCCCGCGTGGACGACTAAGGCCTAATCACCCTATACGGGTAGGCTCGTGCCCCTCGGTGGGGACGATTAATGAGCTGATAATGATGATGATGGACCTGGCAACACTACTGACGGGTGATGGGCGCAGAGCAGTGTTGACGGAAAAAAATGACTATCTACTATTAACAACTTCCTTCAGAACTGCATCTGTCATGGTCAGTCGTATCATTACCAACAGATTAGCGAACTGACTGTCCCGCTCCATTATGAAAAAAAAACTTAGCGAGCTGTATTCCGAAATCCGAATTAAATTACCGAGTTGGAGATAATAATGCCCATCAGTTGTTAGTCTCATCAATGCCGTCTGTTTGTGTCAGCGTATCATTACCATCAGGTGAGCATCCTGACCGTTTCCTGTACACTTGTAACATAACCCTTGAATGATAAGTCATTACGGGAATCCTTGTCATCATATTTTAGACACTTGCAGGAGCTGTAATCAGAATGGTTAACCATTTTGTAAAGCTGATTTATTTCCGTCTGTTCATCTTCTGCACTCATTAATGAGACCGATATGTCGCAAGTGCTTCGGAGACGCTACCGAAAAGGGCTATCGTGTCACCGACTGCCTCGTGGAAACCTGAAAATATATGTAGTGTTAGTGTATATCTGCGCTTTTTAAAGAATTACTAAACTAAAACACAAGGCAAAAGAAGATTTTTTAACATAAGTATAGTGAATAATTTATTGTCATTAAATGTACAAATTCTGTTCTTTAATTAAAGTTACGAAAAAAAAATGTCTTCAAAGATAATTCACAATATTTTCACAAATAGAAAAACAAAGTGCAGGTTAAGTATAAAAAAGAAAACATCAAGGTTTATTTTTTTCCTGTCGTCAAATTGTGTAAAGACTATTACAATCAAGTGTGCAGATGGGAACACAGATGAAAAAAGCAACAATTTAAATTGAAGTGATGTAAATATACAACCATCGTTAGTACCCGAGACAAAATCAATCACCTGATTAGCGCCCTCGGGAATACAAGGTTGATTCCTGTACTGCAATAATATTGCACATGACCCATCTCATGTGTACAGTTCTCAATGCTCCGTCACCATCGTTACACATTTTGATCCTGTTCCCAAAAAAACTGTTAATGCTAACATATTTTCCTGGATTCGCTCCATCCTGAATATCACCGTTGGTCTTTAATACGTAGGAAGTATTGTACGTGGCCCATTTCATGGTGTGTCGTTGGAAATATTCATAATCAACATTGGTGCACTGTTTGATCTTCAAATTAAAGCCGAAAATGTGTTAAGGTGAATTTTGAATAAGTGCTTATAATAATACATGTAATATTTCCATCAACACTAATATCGGAAGTGAAAGGAAGAAATTATTGTAGAAGCACGAGAGCTCATAACTATGGTGAAAATAAAATAATGTAAGGTTAATTTCTGACAAGAATATAAAGAGAATAGATAACTGCTTCAAATTTAGTAGCAAGATTTTAAGTGTAAATATTAACATGACATTGAAGTTAATAAAGCTTAAGTTTGCAATAGATAAGTGAAGTTATGAAATAATATAGAAGTAGCAAAGGTAATCCCAGACCAAAGCGAATTAGACAAGCATACATATTAAAATTTAAGGTACAATTCCGACAAAATATATCGAGACTCGAACAATATTTAAGGTCACAATAGGGATGATGACATTTTTTTCTGCTATTATGTCAGGACCGCATTATAATAGGAACATTGGTAAAAAAACTTACTCGACATTAAAATCACAGAGATTTTTCAATTCTAAAAACACCATAATGGACTTTCCCAAAACGCTTCATACAATGACACCTAGTTATGACGTCACGCCTTAGTAATTCGTATGCATAGTTTGTGAATTTTGTACTACAACTAATTAAATGTTGCGTTTATCATGGTATATAGCAAAGTTGCTTTAAGTTAAATGTGTTTCCTTTTGTTTACAATTTTTTTGACAATAATGTACTTTAAAAATGGACTTGCCACCATCTTTGAAGACTAATAAAATTCATAAAACATGAGTTTTTGAGCTGAGAGTAAGCACATCGTTATTTTTAAC
>PQWD01007294.1:100000-129279 GCA_019425675.1 Leucinodes orbonalis | reverse complement strand
CGCTGCAAACAGCGTGTGACACGTGAGTGATGAGCGAGCCTCGTGTCGAGTGGAACTGATAAGGATAGAGTCAGGAGACCAGTGGTATGAGTACGATGATGTATCGTTCAGCAACGATCACATTTAAAAATTAATCGGAATACAACACGGTGCCAGTGAACTGTGCTCATGTTTCACCGTGATAAAACTAAAATAAGGACGCACCGTACGTTGTCCACGAACAATGGTAGCAATCTTTACAAACATGCCGCGTTATCTTGACAGGTTTACTTAATAACACTGTAAGGTAACAAATAAGACTTCCGAGAACACTTAGCATATTCTTATTATGGAACCTGCTATCATTTAACATATGACACATAAAGAAATTATACTGAGTATGACGTACTAGAATATTTCAATTATGACAGTACTATTACCAATAGTAACGTTACTCATTATATTGAACAGTCCTCCTTAAATAATGGTTTGATACGGTGATCAAACTAGTTCAGTACTTGGAAGGTTGCCAGAACCTCTTTCAAAGTTCGGCAGAATACAATGAAGAGCATGAGCTTTGGCGTTAGTCCCTAAAAGTGATAATTGGCATTAACCATTCGGAATAAAACAACCATATGTAAACTACAATTATGAATGCACCCATCGTTGCAAAGTTATCATCCGGAACACAACTTCAATAGCGAATATAGAGATTTGATAATAACAAAAGCCTAAAGTACCTTTGGGAATGAACGTTATCAGATATCGATAATTGTCATTATCCGACTTATGAGGCAGCTGGAACTAGAAATTAACTATGCTGCGAGGCTCTTTAAACAGAAAGACTACGTTATGTACCGAGTACTCACTCGATCTCAGTACTCCAAATGTCGTCTTCGTCTTCTTCTGGTAACATTTTTAATAACATCAGAACTTTAGACTGACGCTTACACGTCTCAGCACTTTAGAATCTGCAAATAGGCAGGCGACGCATCCTTATAAATTCACGAAAACAACTCTGACGTGATCGCTGAACAAATCCCCATTTTTATTAGTATTGCACGAAAATATTCAGTTTGGCAAAACTCGATTAACAGTCGGGGATAATTGAAAAAGCCGGGGCAGGAAAGTTAGACCGTAAAAGTTACGCTCGTACAATGTTATCTGAAATAAAAACCTTGTCCCGAAACGACGTTGCATTTCAAAAACGAATGGCTCTACGTTAAAAGTTTAATTTAAATAATAAAAACATGATTTACAGTTCGTAATGGGAAGACAGGCCAATACATGTATCATACATCCTTTTTAAAACTGACAGTAAATTTGTTATAGCCATGTGTGAAACGCGTATAAATAAATCAGACTTAGTCTCCATTAACAAGAATAAAATATTAACACTAAGCATTAATGTCAGGTATTGTTTATTTACACGATATATTCTTAAATTGATCATATCATACAAATCAATTTATGATTAAAGTAAATACCATAAATAATAATAACAATACATACCTACAAAATTAATGAAAAAACTCATTTATGTTCGTAATCCACTTCCAATTTAAATTTTCACGAAACATTAACACCGCACACGTTTTCAACTATTATATGTTATGATTATTAAATTATTTTATATGACGTACATTTACATGTTCAATACATTGCGAACGACTTCTTTTATTTTATCAAATCATTATCAACAGTTCAGCGTGATTATTAACTTTTATCAGACATATCTTTGTAACAATTATATCACCAAATATGATAGTAATGATATTCAAGTAGTAATTATACCTAAAATTGTATATATCTAGAAGTTTTTGGTAAGATTGTGCAGAAAGTAACCTTCAAATATTTACCCACTTAAGGTTCTCGACTGGCGATCACATAATAACAAAAGAAGCGTAGGACGACCCCCAGATGTACCGACAACCTAGCCGATGTATGTCGACTGCTAGGTAGCGGTCCGGGGGGAGAACATGAGGGGAAGCTTTCATTCAGCAATGGACGCATAAGGCTATAATGAAGTTAATACCATTAATGTAGTTGGCACTCATATCACTAGCCTCGTGAATCGCCACAATAGCTGAGCCACATTCAATTGCTTCTTCGTAAGGTAGGTACATAAATAAATTGTAAGTATGTAGCTATAAGGACACAAGTCAAAATTGGAACTTGTACGAAGAAGCAATAAATATTTTATTATTGTCTATGGAAATTTATTAACCTCCCATGTTTTGGGAAAATGACCATCTCACAGGCTTGTAACCAAAGCGACATAATATTTGATCTATCATTTTCCAGGGAGGCGTTTATTGATGATGATGTATTGTGATGATCGATTCCAAAAGAACCATTATAAGAACGTCATTTGCCCTGTCACTGCACTTGAAGCATGTCAGATCGCCAATTCTGATTGATCGTTTGCATGTTAGCTAATTCGAATGTTGCACATTATGACGTCAGCATATCCCGAGCGCTACGCAAGCGCCGGGATGCGCACACAAGTGGGTAACGATGCACGCGCGGATGCGAGCCTGCACAGCGTCATCCCGGACTCCAGCTCCAGCTGGCGCCGCCGTCACTCATTCAATTAATAGCACTCCATGTTGCACGATTCAAGCATCAATTACCGCGCATCCACTATCTACAGTAGATACTGCGCATCCAGCCGCCATTGCGCAGAATGCAGCTCTCATTTTACCAGAGAAGCGTTTGAAATTTGTGGTACGTGAAAACCAGGATAATAGAATGAGTTTGCACGCTTTCTGCAACATGACCGTTTTCAGAAAATAGTCAAAATTTAATTTCAATAAACTAATAAATGTTTGTTGTAATTATATATATACCATTTGTAATAATTTGCATTTTATTATTATATATTTATATTAAAGCGAAAATATTTCATGAATTAGTATTATCTTCATTCATATTATGTTGCCAATCGTACACAATTCATCTTACACCTTTACACTTTCTCTCTTTTTTATCTGAAAATACTCTAAAATAATCGAGGAAACGAAATATTGTTTGTAATACAAGTAAGAGCTACATCACAAAACCCACGGATTGAGGAGGAGATGTGCTACAACGTGCTACACATGTCATACAACAAAGAAATCATAAAATTTCACTGTCATCTAGATTTAATGTAGGTAATTACGAGAATTATTGTCCTTCAAAATACTCAACAGGGCTCAAGAATTTCTCCGAAAAATATTTGTAGAAAAAAAGAGGGCTGTCAACATCTGTCATAGCGAACTAGACGGATAACGGACAGTCGTATAATAGAGTTATCTTATCCACCGCCGACGGTTGGCCAAACAAACTGATGGGCCAAACAACGCCACCATACTACCACAAAATGTTTTTAATTGAAATCAACATTACTGAAATTAATCGTCATGAAAATAACTGTTTATAACAACTGACTAGTTGGATGGCACAGCTACCAAATCGTCACCATTAAGATGTTTCGGAACTTAAGCCGAGCTAGTGAATTTTATCCTATAACGGCCCCATGCAGGGTACACGCCTTCCCGCTCAGCATAGCTATGGAATATTGGGCCGTCATCTACCACGCTGGTCTAATGCAGATTGGTGGTATTAACGACCAGCCTAAGATCGTAGCTTGGGCCGATGGCTTAACGTGCCTTTCGGTGCACGGAACCATCTCTATTTTCGGATAAATAGGTCATTCAGAATCGCATAAATTGACGTTTCCCCGTGGATTCGAGCCCACGATCTCCAGGTCACGCAGCCGTCTAAGCCAACAGTGTACCCACTAGACCACGGAGGCAAGCTATCATCTATCATCACAGCCTTATATGTCCACTGCTAAACGATAACCTCTCTCTAATGATTTTCTCGCGGACCGATCCCTAGCAGTTGACATCCATCTGCTACCCGCCACCTGAACCAGGTAATCAGTCCCTAGTTGGGGTTCGGCCTACACTATACTACTGATACGGCCTACACTATACTACTGATACGGCCTACACGAAACAACTATTAGTTGAGTTTATTTTAGATCCTAAAAGTTGGAGGCTGTGATCTCAGGGAAATTTTTTGAGTATGTGTCAAGCGTCAAGATACCGTTTTCTGCACAAAATCTTTGTCTTCAATCACGGATTTGAAGTACTTTCATCGTTAATTTCCTTCTGTAACTGTCTCCACAGTCGGAAAAAAGTTGACATAGCAAAATAATGATTCAACCAGCTCCAGTTCATATTACGGTTAACATATAAACATATTGACGAAACCGCTACAAAACACATAAGCAAGGTGATTCACGCAATTATATAAGACAACGCCAACAACAATTGACAGTTAAAAAGGGAAAATGGATACACCTGTGCGCAGGCGATACTGTGAATCGATTTGGCCGGTCTAAATGGACGACAATGTTTGCGTTTGAGACAACTTTGCGCGTTGTGGGAGCGCGTGACTGCACGACGCGCGCACAAAGCAACAGCGCTTGAAGTAATGAATAAATAAACAACTGCCACGACCTCGGGCGCCAACTCATCACGACCGTGATGGTAACAATCGACCCTTTCAACACCCTCCCCATTGATAATTTCTATAGTATCCATGACACTTGACGCATAGAAACTATATTTGCAAATTGATCAAACATTTTACACATGACATACGTAGTAAGTAGAAAAGGTTACAATATTAAATGAATGACAAAGAACGAAACAAATAAGTACCAGATATTTTATTACCTACAATTTTAAGTTGGTGCAAAAACATTTTGATGACTTTTGAAAGCGCTTTTCACTTAGCAAAACATAAGTTTCATTAGAATTAGTAAATAAAAAAATACACAACTAAATTGATCAACATTTATTGCACAAAAACCCTTAGCTCATTATTTCTTTTCACTAAATTATCACTTTAAAATCAAAAGACAACTAGCTTTGCAGTATCAGTCAGTTAGCATGCCACAAAGGGATCACGTAAACGCAGATGTCCTTCAAAGTCTATCTTTGGTCCGCTAACGTACTTGTTTCAATTACGCCGACAGATCAAGATCATGCATGACTCATTAATTTCATCCGAGCAATTCACAAACAAGTAAAACTGCAACTGTAATTGCGGAAGACACTGCACCAGAATTACGAATACATCCGTAAAATATTCTCACAACATAAAAAACTAGGTACTTATGTAGCGATACTGAGTTGTCTTATTAAGTCCTCATCGCAGTGCAAGATAGATACTACCGTCAAATAGGAGTGTGTACACTTCTGTGTATCCAGAAAAGAGTACAGCAGCTGGTGAACTTTTTTATCATAACAGTAAAATCTCGTCACCCTAGACAGGCTCAGGGTTGTGTTGGTAGAAAAATAATAACTAATATCGATTGTAGGTTTCCTTCGATACTGCGTCTGTCAAATGCGAAGAGCAAAGAGTCATCCATTTCATTTTAAAAAGTAAAATTATCTGTGTATCAGTAGAAGGAGATCGATTAAAAAGTCATCCAGAACAGCTATCTACCCGTATTATTCTGCAAAAGCTGTTGTTCGGCGGATAATAAATAGTATATTTTAGGGCTCTGAGAGGAGCCGTGAAGAAACTGGTTCTATTAGGGTCATTTTGTGCAATTTGCACTTGCACTTAACATCAATCTCAAGAAAGGGTCATTTAATGAAATTTTCAGATTTTGAAAAAAATATTTTAAGTGAATCAGGCAGTTGCAAACCTTTGTACCAGTGTACCCCCAGTCGTTTATGATATGACACTTCCTATATAAGTAAGACATGGTACTACTTACATAAAATACACCTCCCACAATCGCATACACAGCCTGTGCAATTGACTACTTATATTGAAAAAAAAATACCAAGAACAGATTTAAATCTGTGCCTACTAGCGACAAGCAAAGAGAACAATGTGGGGTAATGCTCCCTCGTTCTGGCTGTTCCGCCGTAGACAACTCTCACCTAAACATTTTATATCGGCCAAGGACGCGAAGCCGCGCGACAGTGCACAAAACCTAACTGCAAATATGTGAAACTGTCGCGAATGAATTAGCCGTTGGAAACTGGGTCGAACGAATACCCACCCTGTCTGCAATTCGTTTCGATCGTTTTATATACCTCACTGCATGTTCCAATGAACGATTTGTGAAACGGTTTAGCAGCTTTTTTTACTGCTATGAAATTACGTACTCGTGTATAGATATAATTTGGGATAATGCATACCGTTTACATTTCTGTATCAAAACAATGTCCGGTACTTTAGTCAGAAGCCAATAATCATATCAATCATCATCATAATCAGCACATCAAACGTCCCCACCGGGCGGCATGAGCCTACCCGTACCCGGGTATAAAGGCCTTAGTCATCCACGCGGGCCCAGTGCGGATTGGCCGACTTCACTCAACCTTTGAATCTCTTCGCAGGTGTGCTCACGGTGTCAAAATTTTTGTCATCAAATAAACTGTTATTGTTTAGATGACACTGTTGAAAGTCCTTTTAATATTAATTTCAATTCCAAGCCTTGTTAAACTGACGCAACTTTTCCACAGAGGTGGCCCTTTAAGGTGTCTACTTAATGACGACCGAAACAAGGGATTAAGGACGGCCTGTTTTTAATTAAATCACGGAGCATGAAGGGTGCCTGTAAACAAGAGAGATTTAGTTTAGTTTGAAAGGCCATCTCCCTAGTCTGGCTGCAAACCTTAGATAAGGAGTTGGTGGAGGCAAAGTACACAAGACGATAGCTGGCATTGTGCAACCTAAATATTTGCGAGCTAAACGCCTATGGGCTCCGAGGAAGACGTGTTTAGCGGCATGCACCTAATCAACGCGATCTATATCACGTATAAGGAAAATATATCAAACGATGACACACGAATACTTATTTAGTACGCAATTTGTACTTGCTATTTCATTTAGGAATTATTTATAAATAGATATGAAAACATTTAAACGATTACAATATTTACACGTGTGTTACTCTGCGTTAGGTGGATGGACTCAATGGGGGATTTCATCCGCTACGGAATTATAGGTCTGATTCGTTTTCTTTATCAGTTCTAAAACCAACCGCAACTGGACTAGGGCATTTTGTACAATATATCCGGCCTCCACGTTCCAAACAGTTTCCAATTGTCAAGTAGATGAGAAATCGAGCTGAACGGCTTTGCCAAGATGTGGTCTGATCTCATTTATCAGTAGGTAATAAGTGAATAAAATTTTAAGATAACAAACTTCCAATAAATATGATATCGGATCTCTGAAAATTCATTGGAATTGATGTTTTTTTAGTGTTTCCTCCTAAAGGCAGTTAGGTACCTTAATGCCAATTTTCATATACATTTTACCTATTTGTAATTAGTAATAAAGCGATTCTATAATTAATATTTATAAGTGACATTAAGATATTAATTATAGAATAGAAGAGGCAAATTAGTCTTACAAAGTTAAATCTTATTAGCATCGCCGTGGCACTTGGGCCAGTTAACATCAGATAAAAGGCACCAGACATGCAGTCGTTTAAATTGGATGCCCCAGATGGGAACAGCAAATTGGAATCGGGGGTAGACGACAGAGTGCGACGCTCGCGTGCTATGGAACAGCTGTAAACGATTATTACTCCAAAAAGAAACCTTAATATTCAAGGCTCGGTCAAACTAACAACAAAGAACCCCTGCTTCTTTTATGAACCTGCTTCCAAACTTTTGTAAGGTATAAGTTACACAAGATGCCTATTATAGCGACGAACAAAAACTTTATCAACACTATTTGGAACTTGTAAATACTTCGGCGTATTGACAAAACATTTAAACTATAAAACATCTGAATTAGACACGGATACAATCAATGTTTTTCTAAGCCTATACAATAAACAGACTTGGTTTATGTTACACGCAAGTTTATTTATAGCATCATCAGTACAAAATATTTAGTGAAACTTAAAAATACGTTTTTTATGTATAACACAAATACCTATTCACTAGGCTGTAGACTCGGTACTGAGTCATCTAGGAAGGGACCACTGCAGTGCCAGATATGGTCCCGTAAAATAGGAGTGTTTTGCACTCCTATTTCAGTAAGAGAGCATTGTAGCTACCAGGTATGAGAGTTGTTGCAATGTTGACGAAAAGTAATGACTACCTGCTATATTGATTTCCTTAAACACTGCATCTGCCATGATCAGGCGTATCATTAGATTTTTTATAAGGGTTCCGTTTATTGCCATTTGGCTACGGAACCCTCAAATCACAGACATTTACACAGCGTCATCTAGCATTAATTTAACAAGGAGCTTATTTGCATTGTGATACAGATAAACAACGTATAAACACACAGGTTTACTTTTTTGCAAAATACAAACATGTCATACAAAGAAACATCCATACAAACAGACATATTTAGTAATAGCCGACTTCTCAACCGTTACACAACAGGGATTGTCAAATTAACGAATGAGTGAATATTTTATACATGAACCTACCGCGCACGTTCATAAATATACCTACATACTTATTCCTGAGCCTCAAATAGCTTGAGCAAAACTAGTTTACCCGTTAAACAAGCCGAGAAAATACTACCGCGCCTAACCAAAAAATCTAATAAAGAACATCCTCCGCAAGTTGATTTCAAACATTTTTCCACTCGAAGAGAAACTTAATAAAACGTAGTACATCCGGGGCACCCGACGGCATCGCCAACGAGATTATTTTTAAAACATTTTAGCGAAAACGCTCGGTTATACTGTCTTTGTATACACTAGTTTTCCAACTGGGTTTCCTTAATACCTTTCCTTTTAATTTCGATTTCAACTCTCAAGATTTGGCTTTAGCGTGGTTAAAAGGTTAATGCGTACCACCATCCTTCAACATTGACAGCTGCTGGATTCAGATAGCTAACGATCGGTAGAAATGGTAGTAACGTTAGTAATGGAAGTTCGAACATCTTCTTCACACTGATTCCTATCTTTACTTGAGCATAGTCCCTACGTCCATTCCTGAACATTCCCTTAGAATAAGGAATATGCTATCTCTAAAATATTTCTTTGAATGGGAGCTCACTCCAATGAGAGTATATTAGCCGAATCATTTGAAATTTGTCTGCACATATAATAACGAGAAGACAATATACGTAAATAATGTTATTAAAAATATATATTTTAATTTTTGGGTAAAGAATTAAGCACTGGCCAAAATCGCTAGAGTTACACGATACAGATCCAAACGTTCATTTTGACAGAGAAAAATACGCTAAGCTAGTCAAGTTTTTGTGTTACCCGTTCCCGACTTCTTCCTCGTATTTTTATAATTTTTAATAGCCTACTCCAATGAAGGGTTTTCAAACTGACCAGAACACATGAATTTGACTACACGATAACGATGAGAGAAATATATGGTTACTATTATTCAAACAAAGACTTTAGTACTACCCAAAAACGGACTTTAGTACTACCCAAAAACGTTAAAGTCACACGAGATGGAACCGTTCATATTAATAGAGAAAAATACGCTGAGCCAGACGAGTTTTCGCGTTAACATTCCACTTTTTCCGCTTTCATGTTAGTGAAAGCCCCTCACGTCAAACGCGAGTACTTTGTTGAATTTACGGACGCACGGTCCCACAGCCGATTTGACACTTTAATGCCGGCCCTCCCCGGGACCAATATAACTTTACGGGCAGCATCCCGGGATCTACTGCGTAGGACGCGCATCAAACGAGAGGAAATACATTAGGCTTGCACGGGATATCCGCTCACCAAGACTATACACTTATTTATCGGGATAAATTCAGGATATTCGGTCGACAACTTCAAGGTAACATCATAGTAATATGTTAATAGTAATAAATTGGACATCCCATCCGGTGTTATTATAAAGATGTCGGTTATTACACTAAGCGTTACTGGTTCGATCCCCGGATTCCCCGGGCAGCAAAACATTTATTACTTTAAACATGTCCTTGTTTTGGGTTTTTATATGTTATAAATTTATGATCAGAGATTCTAAAACGACTTAAGTGTCTTTTAAAGACTTGTTTAAATAGGGCATTTTTGAGTAGAGTAACTAACCCAAAGTTACTCAGTTTGTGTAAAACATCGTCATCATCAACAGACCAAATCATCCCACTGCAGTGAAAAAACAAATAAAGCAAATATGTGAATACAATTACATTGCTTTAATCGAATACTAATATTTGAGTCACTTGTAAAAGACAATATAAATAAAATAAATAGCAATGGAATTAATGTCCACGAGAAACATTGAATTGTAAACTTATTTATGACATACCAATAAAATACAATATGAAAAATTACTTAAACAATTCATCTGCTCAGCCGAGGCTATAAATATTAAGTCTAAAAAAGCAACGTACATTTTGGAAACTCTATAATTCCCATCGTTTATCAACGTCTTTTTTCACTCTACATTTCTGTATTATTTCAATCACGTGATGTTAAGTAATATAATTTCGTTGACAGGCACCTGACAAAGTTATTAGTTTTACGAACTTTCCCTTGGCGTGATGTTGTACATAAAACGATCCACTGTAGGTACCTAAACTTACGGCGGTAACATTAATCTAAATTATACGTATTTTTAACAGTATGACGAAACTTTTAGGTAGCATTCTCACAGCAGAAGCACGGTCGCACGCGAAAATACCATCAAGCTACAAGATGGGATGTCAAGATTTTATCTTATGTTGACACACGTGGATAAATAATTACTGTCAGTACCACTTCAGAGTTTAAAAAAAAACTAAAGTTCAAAGCCATGCACTCCTTTAAAGCATTCCATAAAAGCGGTTAAAATAATATTGGCACGTAAACGATGCGACGTCTGGTTGCGGCGCCTGTAATCTGTAAAGCACAGTGTGTGAGCACAACTTACTGCCAATGGAAAGGTCCGGTGATTCCTTCGCGGAGTCGGTCCCTGAGGGAGCGCTGTCGCGAGGGCCCCGGCCCCGGCGGCAGCATGGCCGCGCCGGGGGGCGGCGGAGCGCGCGCTGGCGACGACATCCCGCCCACAAGCTCGCGCACTACCAGCCCCGCGACCACACTAACATCACACGCACCGCCAAACACCACTATCAACGTCGGCTGCAACACAACAGAAACAACCAAAGCCACGTAAATAAAACATAAAGCGAAGCGTAACATCAATGCAAAACAAATTGTGCATAAATTTGCTACGGTACTACGTGAGCGTAAGCGTGAAATGATAAAACAACTTGATACGCATGATCTTATAAATGGCAGATGCATTACACAAATTTTATTCTCAAAGGATATGTCACTTTTAATCGGAAGTGTAAATTTGTTGTCGGTACGATTCCTCAACAACAGCGCAATAGTATCTACCACTACATTAGAAAACAAAGTGAGTACATACATATAATTATTTTCAGTGAAACTTTTTGAGCTAAAATCCTTCAATTGTAAGGTTGATTTAAGACCATCTTACTAAACATTTGAAGAAAAATGCGTCAGAATAATTTAAAGCCCTCTTTAATTTAGTTACGCAAACCACAAACCATGCGAGTTACAGTAAGGTACTTGAAAAACAGGTCAAGATTTAATTTTATTACATAATTAATTTAACGCACGAATTTAACGATCATTTAAAATAACTGCACTCTCATCTGTATCTGAGCATATGGTTATTTTAAATTTAGTACCTTCAGAACATTTACAGGTGATTTTGAAATGAAATAAGTTTAAGACAATGATATTATTATTTCATTTTATATTGATTAGCGAACACTATTTTGTTACGATTATAAAATGCTTATAAATAAAACTGTTACAGTTGATAAAATTACTTTACTTAAAATCAAGATTAAATTAAAACGGCGCGAGACGCTCCGACACAAGTACCTGTGCAATACAATTACTTACAGGAGCTGTCTCACCACAAGATTGTAAACTTTATTGAGTAATAAACGATATTTTATTATTATTTATTAAAAGATTTAATTTTACAATCTCACATTTGTATTATATTAGTACGACGAAAATGTATAGTATTCAAGAATAGGTAGGTATTCCAAACGATAAGCGGATATCAGATTTATGTAACGCCTGTCATATTTCAATGGGCAATGTTTCACAGCGTGTTTATTGAAATTTTAAAGGCGTTATAATATTTTAAGCGTTCTACAAACGTCGATTTCTTAATAATCTTTATTTCAGATCTTATCACTGATATCTAGATTTCCAGCTACTAAGATCGTTTGAACTGTATGTGAAATAATACGAAGAACTTTTATCTTGTTCTTGAAATATCAAATTTGATACATAAGATTAGTATAAAAAATATATTTTCGTGTATGTGCTATAGGGACATTCACGTTTAGCAATTTGTTTTTGTTATTCAACCATATCGTTCAATTGTATCAAATTTATGTCACTGACATGACACCTTACTAGGTAATAAGATCTGTATTTGACTCACTTTATGAAGTGAGTCATTCAAAATAAATTGATAATGCAAATTACACTAATGTGATGAAACTTATTTGCTATTCCTATTCTTGATTTTCTTTTATATCCGTTTGCAGCATAGTGAATTGCACACAATGTCAGATTACTCTTCCATAAAATAAATCTAAACGGAGATTAAAACCTAAATCAGTGTAAAGTGCAGGCATGAAGTTACATGCCTGTAATTTCAGCCATGCCATAAACTGTTTGATACTTGATAAAATAAACTGTAAACTGTCAAAGAAGTATTCTCCTGATAAAATATCCACGCGGTACCCAACATAGGCAACTTGAGACCACAACGTAGTCACTAACTCAGTATTATACTTATCGGCTTAGTATGGAGTTCTATTTATAAAAAATATCTCCAAAATTCATACACTTATTTCAGATACGCATAAATTTAGCAAATCCAGTCAGGCTCACCCAAACACACGTCAATTACAGTTATTATAAGGTAATCATAGCCAAAGCGATACGTGGCACGGAATAAATTTAGAAGAACGTGAGAAAAATAAATTATGCACCTGTCTCGACGGTGTAACTCGGA
Source organism: Leucinodes orbonalis (assembly GCA_019425675.1). Classification (NCBI taxonomy): domain Eukaryota; kingdom Metazoa; phylum Arthropoda; class Insecta; order Lepidoptera; family Crambidae; genus Leucinodes; species Leucinodes orbonalis. The sequence continues at coordinate 116,281 of PQWD01007294.1, read as the reverse complement.
GACGAAATGAAACGCGCATACGAAATGACTACACTACGCTCAAGCTCCGACTACCTAAGCATATTATGCTCCTATGAAAATTCATGCGGCAACGCGATTACTTTGAAAACCGTATGCTGGAAAAGATTTAAGCTTACTTATTTACCCTTCAAATGATAGGCCTACAAAAACAATTGAGAATCTAGGGTGTCTAAGTCAGAATATGACTTTGTGATGTGATTTGAAGAAAAATGTCATATATCAATCGCAAAATTAATTTTAAAGACTTATATTTTATTAATGAGTAGAGTATATGTTTTGGGGACTTATTTATGCATATGTATTTTTTACTTAACTTAATATGTACATTTTACAATGTTATAAAAGATAACCACCTACCTAAGTTTCAACTAGTTAAATTGCGAGACTCAACCAATACTAGTAATAATAAAATAATTTCAAAAGGTATTAAAAACGTCACGCCTCTTCTACATAAGTAAGTTGGTAAAACAATTTTAAAATTAGTATCAACCTATTGCTAACAGAAAGATACATACATATATTTCGAATAAAAAGTATGTTATAGTAAAGCAGGAAGACACAATATAAACCTCTATAAATAGTTTTAATATTTTATATAGCATTACCTATCAATACTAGGTACCTATATTTAAAATTACCGATGCAGAAATTTCGTCATATCTTCAATGTCATAAATTCATCTGGGGGTCGCCCAACGTCTTTTTGCAAAGGCTATGTTTTTCCCTAAGCTATAACGTTCAAAATAAGAAAACCGTTGGAGAACAAGAGTGACCATCATTACCCGCAGGATAAGAAACTTGAAGTGGCAGTGGGCAGGGCACATAGTGCGTAGAACCTTTAACTTATGACAGGGCGTAAACCCCTTCGAGCGTAGGCCACCCTAACCAGATGGACCGGTGATCTCGTTAAGATTACGAGTAGTTGTCAGATGTCGACTGATATTAGTGGAAGAGGCTAACGTAAGGCAGTGGGCATACTCGGCTGCCATGATGACGATGAAGTTCACCTGATGAGAAGTGTTGCCTATTGTACACCAGTGATACATTGTTGTTTATACCATTGAAAGGTACGGCAGTGCAGTTGCTAAATTATGACGTAAAGCTGTTAAATCACAGTACCCTTAAATGTCACTGCCTATCACAACTCATAACCGGGACACCGGTATACCAAAGTCATAACTGTGCGTGAAAAATAGTTAGATCAAGGCGAATATATACACGGTTTCCTTCAGGCACACGACATAATTTATTTTTAAGGTTTGTTAGTGTAAAGAATATACCATCGGTATCTACAATCAACATACGAATACGCTTCTTAGGTACCCAATGCCAATGCTACATACCAATGAAAAACAAACACAGATGTAATCCATATCAGCACTGCAAACCAAATGCCGCACAGAGATATTTGATACAACATACAAGTTTCGCCAATCGGCGTTTGCATATATGCATACAGTACATGCAACGCGTTCCGGCAATCTAAAGTTGTCACCAGCTCGCTGTTTCCATATGTCGTATATAACAAATGCTAAAACTACCAACACACCGACGGCGAGCATTCTAGCCCACGTTTTAAAATATTTCAAATGTGTTTACACAGGCCGGTAGCATTAAAATAAATGGAGAAACCATTTAATACTACGATTCCCACTGAATATGGAGCCAGTCAGTACACAGACCTGGTGGATGCGATAGAATCCTAATAACAACATACATTTTTTGAAAAATCTTTTATCAGCCTTGCCTCATAGCAAGAATCAAATAAGTAAAATTAAACGAAAAAACGTAAATAACTAGTATTAATTGATTAAAAAGTAAAACTACAAGTTCTATATTGTTTGTAGTACATAGTAGCCTGTAGCAATCACGAAAAACTTATATAGGTACTAACAGAAAATCAAAACACCAAGGAAAAATACTAAATAGCAGTGTTGATAATAGTGTGTGTGTGTATAGTTGAAACTGGTTTCGACTGATATTATTTCCATATTTTAAATGTTAACAAACAGTGATAAGAATTATCACAACGCAATTAAATTTATTATGTTTTCCACATCCCATGACTCTAGGGTATTTGGACCCCATCGTAAAGACTCGAATGGCATTCAAATGATTATTCTATAAAAAAATAATATTTTATTTTAAACACATAACGATTTTAAAAATTAGGTCTACTCGTAATTATTCATGTTAAAAGACCATTTATATGAAATATGACAACATCGGTTTCAAGCAATAAAGAAAAACTTGTCAATGACTTCGAAATCGTCTTTCTCTGACTTAAAAAAATCAAACACGACATGGTATGTTACTTCCGAAAATTTTTTTTAGGTTCTGAAAGTAATGTATCAACTAATGTGAAACTCCATATTTTTAATGAATTATATTTCTTTTTATAATTTGCCCTTAAAGTTAAGGGATACGAAATGGAACACGGTGTAGAGAAGTAAAAGTCCCAAACGAGTAAAAATTCGATATCCTCCACCGCAGTAAACGGCGTACCCGTATACCCACCTAGCCCGCCAAATTCCCGTATTTGCATAATAGAGATTGAATGATATTGTACCTTGACCTAATTTTAATGTTGTCTAAACTGATTCATGCCAAGGATAATCGATAGACTTGCGGGGCTTTATCGTTACGTGCCGTGACGTGACTAATGTGTCGGAAAATGGCGAAATTTAAATACCAACTATCTTTACATAAGCCTACAGACGAACAAATCCTATATTTTTGATGTTGTGTTAAGAGTGAATATTTATTTAACCCATTGAACGCCGAGAATCCGGACACAATTGAAAATCTATTGTGTCTGACGCCTTAAGGCGTCATTGGGGTTCGAAGGGTTAATAATAATCTAATAAAGGCTAATACTCGTATTTAATAAAAGCTACGAGATGCATTTTAATTTTGACACCGTAATAATTTAATTGCCAGGTGAATCCTACATAAAATATATTTTGTAATTTAAAATTTTACGGCATTCAATATAAAAATTCTGGTATTTTTTTCAATTCTTATTCCGAATTTAATTTATGAATTTAATTATTTTTAAGATGATTCATTGACAATTTGAGGCAGTTCAAAAAAGAAATAATAAATCCGGCCACAAAACTTTTTTGGCCACGTGCTACAACATCTCATTTAATAACTAAACATCGGGAAAACGACATATAGCCTAATCAAAATAGACATTCCAGTTTGCATTAATTCCCAACAAGCTAGATTTTTGTGCATGCCTTGACTACGTCATTACAAATGATATGTCAAAAGTCACCATCAATCCCGTTTGTGCGTTGTTGTTCGAGGTCAGAGGTCAAAAAATTTATGTCTGAAATACCGAGAGCTATCGAAAGAATAGTTCAGGCAAAGTTTGTACATTGTAAAATTTTCTACAAAAAAGAACTCAACACTTTTCTTCTACAAAGCATCTCTCTCGAGATATCGTGACATGTGTGTTTGTATTAATCTTTTAAATGGCTACAAACAGAACCTTTATAGATTCGTCATGGTTGTCTGTCTGTTTATCCGTCCGTATGTCACAGCCACTTTCCTTTACTGTTGAAACTATATGTATGTATTTTTATGTATGTATTTTGTGAACCGCATTAAGATTTTCACAAGAAACTTGAAAAAATATATATGATACAATCGTTAATCATAACCGTCAATAAACTTTGTTGTCAGAATTTTAAGTGTTTTTATCCATATTCGTTAGAACTGTGACCTGGGGTCATATGCGCGAGCCAAGCGAGCGAAACAAGCGTACCGCGGCATACCAGCCAAAATTTTTTTTCTGCCTCTGGGCCGGCTAGCCTACGAATTGATTTTCATTTAATTTGCTTATCCTGTTTGTAATGTGTTAATATAAGAGGAATAAATATAGGATGACTTACATTTTAATCATACCAAATAATAAAATTAGAGGCTAATAGAATTACTATTTTGGTGCCATATTATAATATTTTAGAAGTTTGGTGTTCAAACACCAAACTGCATACTAAAAAATAATTACCGTGCTGAGTTATATTTAAAGTGGCATTCATAGAATAAAATATAATATGTGGCTGAGATACTATTATTTAGACGCGCGTCTGTCGTGGCCGACTTAGTAATTAAGAAGTTACCTTATATTTTTTTGAGGTGTTAAATGCTAATTAATAGAAGCTTGTTTAATCAGTACCCGTTCAAAAATATAACAGTAAATTGTTATGTTCACATAGTTGTTAAAATCATTTCGAAGGTTTTCTTACAGGTCATGAGAATGTTCAAATAAAATGTTGCTCATGTATGTGTTTGTGTAGTTTAATCGTCGTTACAAACTAAAATAACTTATATAATGATTCACTTTATACTGGCTGGCTTCTTTGTCAGTTATCATTGTTTACATACATTATGTAGGCATTAATACTAAAGAAACACCTGTATGTCTGTTTATTTATGGTATACATACAAAGTCATTATATTAGTAAACATTATGTTAAAAATGTTATATCGGGTTCAAATATGAAAAGATATATTCGGGATGTCAAAGACATGTTTATTTATGAAAACATTAGTCACGTGGAGATGCTGGAACCAGCAAGAAGACTCAACCCACATCACTTCAGCATGAGGTAGAAAATGAGCAAACGCGCAGTATCAGTAAATATACAAACGGTAGGGTATAGCAAGAAGCAAAAGCAGTTATCGATCGGCCCTAACCTCCACCCGAGCGGCCCCCCGCCCGCGCCCTCGCACCTTACGTAAGTCCAGCTGATCGTACCGACCCGTAACCTTGGCGACGAGCCCTATGCAACCACTCGAACGCCCACCCTAACTTCGACCATGTTCTAAACTTTCCCTTGCTCACACTTTTCTTACACAAGTGTTTAGGAATCGATTTTCAATGACAAAGTTATTTTGCCTCTTTCGTTCTACAAATTTACTTTCATATAGGAGCAGTCCTACAGACTATTTAAATAGCAATTTCAAGGAGTTTATTAAACCATACAGTTGTTTAAACTTTAAACAAGATTTACAATCATTGCAAGAATTCCATAGAGCACAATTTGCGCCGTATTCAATTACCAACCACATCCGTATCCAATTACCATCCCCCCAAACACATTAACAAACATTGGTCAGTCATGAAAATATTCAGTCAAAATAATAAAAAAAAACGAAATGGCACCTCAAACGTCGGCCTAGTTTCAAGCAGGACAATAGCCGGGGTTCAGTACATCACCCGACACATAGACATGTTAATTTCCTACGGCGAGCTGACCCTCTGTCAGCTGCCAACGTTTCCGTTACCTGCTGACATTTACAGGCATTTTAAGTCAGTAGTTTTATACTGAACTAAATATTAAATTTTAAATTGTATCGCATTATTGTCCAATTTTTTAAAATATAAAAATTGAATAAAATTATTTTGGAACGAGGAAAATACTGCATAATTAACCTATTTATAAATTATTATTAAAATTATAAAATATCGTAATTTACCGGACGATTTTCGAAAAGTCTTTAATAATTAATAGTATTTACGTAGTTACCAAAACAGGTTTGCCCCATTATAGTGTACCGTGCATTGTTAATGACAAAGTTAAAGACAACGCGGGAATTTCTTGTATTCACTGTACATCACGCATAATGTTGTTGCCGGTGTACGTGCACGGGTACAATTCGTTTAATATTTGACTAGTGCCGCTCGATACCCATGGAATGACCTTGCATCCGCGGCGCGCTTTCCGACCGACCAATGGATGGCGCCCAACGTGGGGCTTCACGTCAGCTGTTACTGTCACTTGGCACAGCTTGTCAACATTGCGCACTAACCACCCCTCTATTTTATTATTTTAACATTACATTAAAGTTTAACATACATGCCACCTACATTATACTGATCAACTACATGATTAGAGCGTTATACAAATCGATATTGTTCTATGATGGCAATGGAAATATTCGATCACGTTATAACGGGATATATCAAGAATTATTTAATATATCTAATCACCACACGGAAACAACCAGATAGATTAAAAGCTGCATTAATTAGCAATCAAGACTATACTGATAATAATAATTGACTAGTTATTTTATCGCATCTGGCTATGAATTCCGTGCCAAGATGATTGTGACCATTCAGGAAAGTCATTAATAACAATATATTTCTTTAACTGCCTTTTATATATTGTTCCAATTTACTAAAACATAAATTGCGCATTTTACATGACTAACATACTGCATCAGCTGACTAAACACTACGCGTGACAATGAGCTCGATGACTGTCACCAATGAATCTAGCTGCCAACCGTTCCAGATGAACCCTAATGAAATTAAGGAATGAGAGCAACGACGACATTAAATGCTGGTCGATGTTGAATTTATGAATAATGAATGATGTTGTGCAGTAAAGCATCTAGTTTTATGGTGCGGTCCATGCATCGATGCAACGAACCGAGGAGGAAGTGCGAGATTCGTATGATGGAGCGCAGGCGAGAGGTTATACGGCATAACGCGCACTCGGCCTGCTTCGAAGGCTGCAAGCGTGCTACTGATCCCGGAGAGTGGCGGGGAGGAGCGGGGAGGAGGGCGCTCCGCCCCCCGCCCGGGTGCTAGCACCCTACCACGCCTCGACATAATCACAGATTCCCGACACCTATTCCATTGTGATACATCACCAAAATACTTGTCTTATATAAAATTAGTACATAATATTTTTTTGTATACCGCTCCGAGTTAAGGATACTGATGAAGGCTTGTTACGAAAAGCAAAGGACGGTGAAATCAGACGCTATATGTGTGAAGAACTAAGTTCATTAGCGATCTGCAATAGGTGGAAAAGAAGTAAGATAAGAGAGTAAATTATCTGGCCAAGAGAACCGCAAAATGACCTCACAGAAACATACATATTTAGCAATTATACTTGAGTGGCAGCTAGCTCACGTTGTTGCTTCTTAGCGTTCGATAATGACTTAATCTAATTTAAGCCGAAGCAGGAAGGCTTTTCGGAAAAAAACGCGTAGGGTTTCGAAACCTACGCGGTTTTCAAGGCATTTCGATCTCATTTATTACGTAGAATGTAAAATCAGATATTATGTTATATTAAGCATACATAATGAAATTAATAATTGATATGATAATAGCCTAACCGACTGTCTCTATGGTCTCGATCTGAGTGATCACTTAAAATTAGGGAATGCCGAGATGCAATCGCATAGTAAAAGTCACTTTGTGCGATTGTTTTCATTTTGGTTAGGGCATTGCAGGCAGTATCACATGGATAGCTGCAAAGGAAGATGATGCTGTGCTTTAGAGGCCACGTACAGCCGTCGTTTCGACCACTTACCGACTACTATATGGTAGTCGTTAACAGTCACCAATCTGCATTGAGCCCGCTTTGTGGAATACTATCCAATATCCCTAAAGGTAGCTGGCGGAAAAGCCAGAGCCCTGTAATAGAACGTTATAGGCTCGTTAATGATGATAATATCAAATAAGTCAGACCATGAATCTAGTATTCAGTCTGTCAGTGGCTTATTGGTGTGGACTGTTGCCGTTTTTATAACAGAGGAAGGGAAACAAGCATGCGCTCATCTGATGTAAAGTGTTGGAGCCGCCCAAAACATTCGCAACAGCTGAGGTCAGTGAGTTGCGTTGCCGGCCTTTTATATGTAGGTATAAGAATACGCTCGAAGCGCCAGGTCATATCGATCAAAGCCATACCAATGTATTTTCAAAATTTTGAAATTATATGTACGTTTATTTGACGCTCTTATGGTGTCGGAAAATATCATGAGGAAACCCGCGCTCACCTACAAAGAATTTCAAGAGTTGTGCTTGAAATCGGCTTTTCCGACTTGGCTCACGTGGACGACTAATGCCTAATCACCTGTATGGGTAGGCTTTCGTGGTTCTCGGTAGGACGCGACGAGCTGTTGATGAAATACCATGATGTTCAGCATACAGGACTCTAACCAACGAACAGGCCCTTGGAACGTTCCCCAATTAACTATTCTGGCCATCAGTTACTGCTCAAATACCATAGGGGGCCTAGTCCAATAGTAGTCTATACACGCTTAAATGATGAAGCTGATGAAAAACATATTTCCTCAATATATACTAAGATACCGAGATAAAAAACATTGAAATTACTATGACACAAATAATAATTACACCCCATTTGGGAAAGCGTATTATCGTAAACAACACAAAGCCGACCTCTATTACAACTTTACATTAAACTTTAATCGCCCCTTGGAAATTTGACGTACGCCTAAACAACAACCAATATACACGCGTTGTGATTATTCTAGGCGAAATGCCCGCTTCGGTGTAACTTTCATTACAATTTACATACGTTCTATGCATTATACTCGTACAATGTTTCATAAGTGATCAAACGTCGTGTCACCGTTGTGGGCATAGTATCCTATTGTGGTGACTATTATTTAAGAAAATAGCTGCCCAAAGCAAACACCCACTAATCGAAAGTATCCGTCAGAATGGCAGATGACAGAATCATCCAAATAAATCACAAAGGCACTATATAAGTGTACAAAAATGTACGTTTTTTTACTAAAATATGTGTTAATGTACCGTACATTTATACGTATTCGTATGCGCACCGGCCGTTATTTACGGTGAGCCGCCATCTTGATATCAGGTTGGCGGGTGCATTGTTATTCAATTAATTTATTTTAAAACGAAATTAGGAATCAAATGTACGTCACTTGTTCATATAGGAACACTATTTTAAATCATCTTAAACGTTACCAGTAATCTCCGAAATGTCTACCGCCGCAATAAACAGCAGTGATATCAAAGATAGATCACAGTATATACCTCTTGCTTACTTGTGTCATAGTGAGTCAAGAAATTCAGTAATTATGAGAACTCTTCGTGTCTCGTCCTCAGCCCACAGCACAGTTAGGTACTTTAGTGTGTATGCGTACTTTAAAGCTTATGGGCTTACAGTAACACAGCAACAACAGCTTAAAACAGTATTATAATAAGTAATATTACGTCGCCTTTTCTAGATCAAAAATGCTGACGTATCATTATAGTAAAAGCGTTCTAAGAGATGGCGGTAACCCCCGATACATTTAAATCGGTGAGATAAAGGTATTTTTGCAGACGACCTTATTCATGGTTTCGGGAGACCAGAGTCAATATATAAATAATGAAAATCTTCACCCCTATCGATAAATTACGAATGACATTGGTTTATGTTTCCACACGAATTGAAGTCGACTTCCAAGACATTCGCTTGTTACCACGAACAGTAGCTCTACGACGAAGATCAAAATTTATGGTTCCAATCTTCTTTACGACATTCAGTGGAATTCCAACATCTTTTTGTTACGCGATAAAGTTACAAAATGGCTACAATACAGAATTGTATGAGAAACAGTAAAATTATAGTAACCAACCATTGTTCAACGAATGGTTGGTACACAGGTACGCACCATACCTATCCACACCCACAGAAACTATTTCATTTTGCATATGAACATGATGATACTATTACAGTTTTCCGGAATCCATATAACTAGGTCAACCACGGCTCGGAATTCCGCAAAGCGTGGAATATAGCAGTTACCTATTAGCATAACTAGGGACAATAAAAAGACATACACTACACAATAATAAATAGTATTTTTTAAATCATATAGTTAGTTTGATTAATTAAGTATAAAGCCAAAGATGCCAAGGCATAGCAGCAGGTACCAACGTTATAACGTTGACAAGTACACATCTTCCTTAAAAAGCAACCCGGAAATTCAGCCTGCAATGTCCAAAGCAAACAGATAAAAACCACATAGTGACTTTATTTTCACATATTCTGCCCCGTGAGATTCCAATTTACGATCTCCAGCCCAAGCAGCGATTAAGACAATCACCGATTAGGAAACGAGTGAAAGTTGAAAGCATAATTCATTCTTAAATAAAAACTTTAAAAAATCTAAGGCAAGGCTATGTAAAAACATAACTTTAAGAGTTGAAATATTTGAATGTACGTGACATGTCAGAATACATAATAATGTGGCAATCGTTCAGCAAGTCATAAAAATAGTAATGAAACAAACTAACCTATACAAATTACGTTGAAAATACACATCGTTATACTTGACGTAGCGACCAATAGTTCATTAAAAGCCCATCTAGCAAGCAGACCCTGCCACCTTTTGGTCGAAACGATAAGGCATAGTTACATTGAAATTATATAACACAAAGCTAAAGTAACTCTTAAACAAATGGTAAATTCGAGGGACGATTTTATACTTAATATTAACAGTAGCAAGTAACATAAAATATTTTTATTTAATTCGGCACCTACTACAGCTTTATTATGAGAAAATAGTGGTTCACCGTTTATGAAGAATAATAAAAGACTACAGAGCAATTATCGTTCAAACTAAATTTCGTTGTTAAATTGTATGGTAATGGTCTTCTTTAAATTGTATCAACCCCAAAGTATAGAAATTAGAGGGAGGACACACTTTTTTCAACTATCAGTGCGGCTTCCGTAAGGGTCGTTCGGCTGGTGATCTCTTAGTGTACCTGACGCACAGATGGGCACAGGCCATCGAGAGTAAGGGAGAAGCTGTGGCTTTTAGTTTGGACGTTGCGAAGGCCTTCGATCGGGTTTGGCATAAAGCTCTACTTTCAAAGCTTCCGACATATGGGCTTCCTGAGAAATTATGCGAATGGGTCACTAGCTTTTTAGCACACAGAAGCATAAAGGTTGTAGTCGACGGCGAATGCTCTGAACCGTATGCTATTAATGCTGGTGTCCCGCAAGGCTGTGTGTTATCGCCTACGCTGTTCCTCTTGCACATTAATGATTTGCTACAAATCAGTAGTATTCATTGTTATGCGGATGACAGTACAGGTGATGCTTTACACTGGCCGCGCCAACATTTCTCGGGAAAACGTTACTGAAAGCCGAAACAAACTTGTGTCTGAAATCGAAACATTGTTTGAAAAAGTATCAGACTGGGATAAACTTAATTTGGTCCAATTTAACCCTAAGAAGACACAAGTTTGTGGGTTCACAGCTAAAAAGCTGCCTTTTGTCGTGTCGCTCAGTTTCGAGAGCACTCCTCTAACTGCCGCAGCAATATCGGAATTCTTGGTGTCGACATATCGAGCGAAGTCCAGTTTCGTGGCCATCTGGAGGGTAATGCTAAATTAGCCTCAAAGAAGCTTGGCGTGCTCAATAGATCGAGACGGTATTTCACACCGGCACACCGCCTGCAACTTTATAAGGCGCAGGTTCGGCCTCTCATGGAATACTGTTCTCATCTTTGGGCAGCCCCTCCCCAGTACCAGCTTCTCCCTCTAGACCGCATTCAACGAAGAGCGACACGAGTTGTCGACTGCCATGACGTTTCGGGAAGGCTTGACTCCTTGGCATTGCGTAGAGATGTAGCTTCGTTATGCATTCTCTATCGCATATACCATGGGGAGTGCTCCGAGGAACTGTTCGGTCTGATCCCCGCCGCTTCTTTCCGCCATCGATCTGCGCGACAACTCTACCACCCACACCACCTTGATAGTTGGCAAAGTACTACTGTGCGTTTTAACAGAAACTTTCTGCCCCGCACCACAAAATTGTGGAATGAGTTGCCGCATGCGGTGTTCCCGGACAGGTACGACCTGCAGACCTTCAAGAAAAGAGCGTACTTTTGCTTAAAAGGCCGGCAACGCATTTTGTAGCTCCATTGGTGTTGCAAATGTCCATGGGCGGCAGTATTCACTTTCCATCAGGTGATCTGTCTGCACATTTGCCCCCTATCCTATAAAAAAAAATATGGAAGTGTCTCTCGCGCAAAATATTCAATTTATAAAAAGATTATATTTGAAACCTCAACATCATTTTTCAAGACCTACACATTGATACCCCACCCGTGTGGGTTTGATGAAAATAAATATATTTGAGTTTCAGTTCAATGTATGGGGAACCCTAAAATATTTTATTCATGTTTCAATGGTGTGTACTGTTGCCCTCCTACCGGAAGGGCTAAGGTTCAAATCCCGTCACGTACCAATGTGATTTCGATTTTTCGATAGCACCTATATGTACGTTATCTGACGCTCTTACGGCGAAGGAAAACATCGTGAGGAAAAATTATTTTTTCGAACTGACTACTGCTGTTGTCCTTTACAGCTTCACCGGGCAATTGCCGAGCGCTTAAAATTTACACAACGAGCCTAAGGGCGTCCCCGAACGGGACTTGAACTTAAACCTCGGCTTAGGGCGTTGCGGGGGGGGGGCTTAGTAGCCCCCTTAGTAGTTGATATGTTTGGGAGTGAGGAAACCTGCGCATGCCTGCGAAGAGATTCAAAAGTTGTGCCTGAAGTCGTCCAACCCAAATTTGTTAAGTTATGTAACTGATCTTTTCCAGGGGATGGACATGAATAAGCAAGTAGATAGTATTTATACTGATTTTCGTAAAGCTTTCGATCGCGTAGACCACAAGCTGCTTCTCGACAAAATAGCTTTTAATGGCATTAAGGGTAACCTATTGAGATGGTTCAAGTCTTACGTAACAAATAGAACTCAGAAGGTGGTTATAGGAGGTTATGAGTCACAATTAGCTAATATCAGCTCCGGAGTTCCACAGGGATCAATTTTAGGCCCTCTATTGTTTGTCATCTTCATTAATGACATCGATAGGTGTTTTATTAACAGTAAATTCATATTGTATGCTGATGATCTCAAAATTTACCATACGATCAATAATTATCAAGATCATAACCTGCTTCAAGAAGACTTGAATAGATTCAGTGAGTATTGTCTAGAAAATAAACTACAACTTAGTCTTAGAAAAGTACAAAGCATAACCTTCAGTAAAAAAAGGAATATCATTAATTTTACTTACGCACTATGTAATAAAAATTTAAAACGGGTCAATGACATCAAGGATCTAGGTATAACATTGGACAGTAAACTACACCTTAATATTCACATAGAAAACATCATTAATAAAGCTTTTAAGATGTATGGCTTCGTAATGCGATCAACAATTAACTTTAGGAACCAAAATACAATGATTTATTATATAAATCCCTTATAGACTCTCAACTTGAGTACGTGGCTATATGGAACCCATTATATAATAAATATGACAAAAGTATTGAAGTTGTACAAAAAAGTTTCTCCGTCGTATTTTTTATAAGTTTCATCGTCAACGGTTGTCATACACAGACCTTTTAATAAAATTTCACTTAATAGACTTAAAATCCAAGCGCACACAACTGGAAGCAATGCTTCTGTACGATTTATGCAACAACAAATATGACTGCATGAATATCATTGGTAATATTAATTACTCTGTACCTCCGTGCCAGCGGCGGTCATCGCGCGCCAAGTATTTTTGCAGTTGGTACACTCGTACTAATGCAGGCATTAGATGTCCACTGAGACGAATGCTTGAAACGCATAATAAGCTGTTTCAAGACCTAGATATGTATAGTGTTAAAGCACACTCGTATAGGAGACAGGTGCTTAGTGTTCTTACAACATTAGATACACACACATACACACAAGTAAACACTAACTGTATATTTATATATATTATATATATATATATATATATATAATATATAATATATATATATATATAATATTTTTATTGCTTTTAATTAAGTATAACACTTATATCAGACACAATATACTTTGCTATTGGATATTTATTTATGTAAATAAAATTGTGTTATGTAGGTATTTATTATTTTGTATGCAAATAACTTTATTTTATTGCTGTCGTACAATGTATATATAAGATTGTGACTACCCAATGATGTTTAAATGGTTTCACGAATGTAAAACTGAAACACTATTGTAGCCAGCAATGCTGGGTTTGTAATGAATCATCATCAATCAGCTCATTAAACGTCCCACCGAGGGCACGAGCCTACCCGTATAGGGTGATTAGGCCTTAGTCGTCCACGCGGCCCAGGCGGATTGACGACTCACACACAACCTTCGAATCTCTTCGCAGCGTGCATGAAGGTTCCTCACGATGTTTTCCTTCACGTAAGAGCGTCGATAACGTACATATATTTTTCGAAAATTCGAAAATACATTGGTACTTTTCGGGATTTGATCCTCAGCCCCTCCGGAGGAAGGCGACAGTCCACACACTGACCACCGACGCTCTAATTATTTTTAAATAAGGATGTTTTTTGAAATGTATTGCATACTGTTTGTGGTCAAAAAATTAAAAAAAAAAAACCCGCACTGGGCCCGCGGACGACTTAGGCTAACACCTATACGGGTAGGCTCGTGCTCTCAGTGAGGACGTTTAATGAGCTGATGATGGTGATAGTTTAGAAATACGAGTGGGGGAACCATTTTTTTGCGCAAACTATTGAATTTATTAAAACATGATATTAGAAACCTCGATATCATTTTTAAGCTCTACACATTGATACCCCACACGTGGGGATACGATGAAAAAAATGTTGAGTTTCAGTTTAATATATGGAAAACCCAAAATATATATTTAAAAAAATAAATTTCTTATCAAAACCTTATAGGGTTCAAAAACATATACTTACATAGTTTCAATAGTGTGCTCATAGTTTCGGAGAAAAAAGGTGTGACATACGACGGAAGGACGAACAGACAGACAGACCGACAGACTTGACGAATCTATAAGGTTCCTTTTTGCCATCTTAATATAAGTTTTTAAAAAGCCCTAAAGTCTGCCTAGCAACTTACAAAAAGAACTGAAATTCCATTTCACAAAACCATTTCATGTAAAATGTGCCAAGCGACACATAAAGATTTCGCTGTAAAAAAGATATCAGAGCTCATGTAGAAGCTTGTTTGCTTCTGATTCTACACGACCTAACTCGATCGAACCTTAATTCAACAAATTCTACATATCAGTAAATGTGTAAGGCTTGGCTGTTTCGTACTCCTATAAATCAGAAACTAATATTCGCATCACCTCCACGACGGTACATAACTATACTTAACCACAAACCGAACAAGAACCACGCGTTTAACCGTTATTTTCGGCACATAATTAAAATTATAAGGGTTGTCGGCGCATTTCTAGGAAAGAAGAACTTATTGTTTTGAATTTCTGCTCATTAAGGATATTTTTTTCAAATTTCGATTATTCAAATAGTTTTTGGAATATTTTAAAATAACGAAGCAAATTTTTTTTGCAATGGGCAATCTTAAGTCCAGCATGGACTAGTCAATAAAATAATGATGAAGTAACATTGTTATACATAAATTGCCAATCCTAAACAGATTACTAAAACTTTTGGTTTTTATCAGAAATCTACTGGAAACTCATAAATGATTTATGAGCTACTAACACTATCGCGTCTATCAATCAATAAATTAATAATGCAAATTCTTCAATTATGTAACAGTTAGGAGTCAGTTTCTTAAAAATTATAAGTCAACATGGACATATAAAAATTATAAGTATAACCTCCTTTCTTCTTGTCAGTTTGTTTTAGACAAGGAGTATCAACTGAGGACGCAGTGCATCTCTTACCTCTTATGTAGTTGAACAACTTGATAACCACAAAAAATGTATCTCGGTTTTTCTTGATGTCCAAAAGGCTTTTGATTCTGTCTCTATACCCATCCTTGTTCGTAAACTGGAGGCAATCGGATTGAGGGAATTCCACTGCAGTTGCTGAGAAACTATCTGTCCGACAGGCGGCAGAGCGTAAAGCTGGACTCATTCACAAGTGATGATGTTGAAGTAGTATGTGGAGTGCCTCAGGGTAGCGTCCTTGGACCTACTCTCTTTCTGATCTACATCAATGATCTTTGTGCTTTGAGACTGCCGCATGCAAGGATTTTCTCGTATGCAGATGACACTGCTGTGTGTTAGTGCGAGTCTGGGAAGATATTAAGAAAATAGCTGAAAATGGTTTGGGTCAGATCAATATGTGGTTCCGTAATAACCTCTCACACTAAATATATCGAAGACCAATTACATCTGCTTTGGCACTAACGTAAAATCCAATTTGCAATACATCAAATATAAGAATACACAGTTGTAGTACACACGGAAATAACTGTGATTGCCAGATTCTTCAAAGGTGAAAACGCAAAATATTTAGGAGTGTTTATAGATCAAGGACTAACTTGGTATAGCCATCTGGAGTACGTAATTTCAAGACTCGGAAGCTTGTATGGATTTTTAGAACTCTGCGATACGTTGTTCCAAATAAGGTTAGTCAAATAGTTACTCTAAGCCGGAAAACCCAAGGCGTGATCTCCTAACT